>CM076580.1:240598639-240812412 GCA_034641835.2 Pinus albicaulis
TTAATTTTAATTTTTTTTATTTGTCTTTTACTAATTTTTTTTTAATTTGGTTTTCAAAAAAAATTGTATTATACATTTGTTTCTAATTATATTGTTTTTACTATTTATTTATTTTTTAACTATGATTTTTTTTTTAATTTTAATTTTTTTTGTGTTTTCAATTTATATTGTAATTTTTTAAATTTTACTCTATGTTTTTTCAAAATTTTTAATTTTTCTTTTTACTATGTTTTGTTTTTTCTACTATTTTTTAAATATTTTTTATTTTTTTTGTTATAATATTTTTTATTTTTTTTGTTTTTAACTTAATTTTTATGTTTTTTTTTTAATTATAGTTTTTTTTCTAATCTAAAATTGGTTGTATTATTTTGCTTTTTGAGGTTAATCTTCTAATTTATTTATTTTTTTATTATGTTTGTTTTGAAATATTTTTTTGTATTTTTTTTTGTATTTTTTTTTTAAAGTTAATTTTGTTTTTTTACATTTTTTTTTATGTTAGATTTTTTTTTTTGGTTTTCATATATGTTTTTACATTTTTGGTTTTTTTTTGCAATTCTTGTTATTTTATTTTTATGTTCTAATATATATTATTATATACTTATTATTATATTTTATTTTTATGTTCTAATATATATTATTATATACTTATTATTATTTTTAAATTTTCTCTGTGTTTCTTTTTATTTTGCTCAATATTTTTAATTTGTTTTTATTTTGTCATCTTTTATTTTTTATTTTTTTAGGTTTTAATATATATTTTTATTTAGTTATTATTATTTTTTAAACTTTTTGTGTTATTTATTTTTTTAATTTTTGTTATAATGTTTCCAATTATTTCTTTTAATTTAATTTTAATGGTTTTTAAAAAAAAATTATAGTTTTGTTTTGTTTTTCTTTTTAATGATCTAAATTTGATTATATTTTTTTTGTATTTTTAGGTTAATCTTCTAATTTATTTTATTTTATTTTTCATAATTATGTTTGTTTTGAAATATTTTTTTGTATTTTTATTTATTTTTTATAGTTTTTTTAATAATTTTTTTTGAAAGTTAATTTTGTTTTTTTTTTGCTACATCTTTTATGTTAGATTTTTTTTTTTTTTTTTGTCATTTTCATATATTTTTTTACATTTGTATTTTTTTTCCATGTTTTTTATTTTATTTTTATGTTCTAATATATATTATTATCTACTTCTTATTATTTTTTAAAATTTTGTGTGTTTTTCTTTTTATTATCCTCAATATTTTTTATTTGTTTTTATTTTGTCATGTTTTTTATTTTTTATTTCTTTTTATGTTTTAATATATATTTTTATTTAGTTATTATTATTTTTAAAACTTTTTGTGTTTTTTTTATACATTTTTTTCAATGTTTTAATTTTTGTTTTCTTTTATATTTTTCATTTTTATATATTTATTTATTATATTTATTTATTTTATTTTTTCCTATAGGGTCTGTGACGATTCTCAACTAGCAACCCGATCCCATTATGTGTCAATTTGATTGTTGATTTTTAAATTTTCATTGTAAAAGATCGAGTTCGCCTGCACAATGTGTCAATTTCATGGTTGATATTAAAGATTTCATTTCAATGGGTCGAGTTTGCCTACACTGTGTGTCAATTTGATGGTTTTCTTTTAAATTCTTGTTGCAATGTGTCAAGTTGTCTTAGGATAATATTTTAAAGTCATCATATTTTTAACATTTAAAAAAGAAACTACTCCTCGAATACTCACTCTTTCATTCAGGTATTAATTTTTAAAGTTTTTTTAGTCAAAAAAAGTTCCATAATGTCATGGTTGAAAAATTGTCAAAATTTTAAGGTTTTCTAGCATTCTAGTATTCCAGCATCAACATTTTTTGTTTTTAGGTTGTTTTTCACATTTTTTTGGAGTTTTCTGCTAGAGTTCTCTTTTTGAGTTTATAGTTCCTGTTTCAAAGTTTACATTGTTAGAGATAATAATTGCATTGAATTTCTCTTTTCAAGAGGACCAAAATTGACCTAAAGATATCCTCATTTGGATAAGCAAAAGTTGGATTTTGAATTTATGAACCATCTTATTTACATTGAATTAGATTGGCCCTATGCACATGTACAATAGATGAGGTCAGCTTCAACATCAAGTGGACCCTCATGGAAGCCTATAAATAGAATATACCTCAATCTCATTTGGACACATTCATCAATCATTCTCTTCTAATCTTTTATTGTCTTGGTTCGCACAGGTCTAACAGAGGAAGTTCACGCAAGGGTCTAGAACTGTTGATATGATGCTCGCACATGTCTAGGGTTTTTGTTTCCCAGTGACATGCACATCACTAGTAACTTTCGACAACAATCATATGCATATATTGTTCCTGAGTGAAACTAGGAGCTGGGATTTTGAGGTAGATATGAAAGAATATGTTCCAGGGAAAATTTCAAGGATGGAAAATTATTTTGAAATTTAAAAAGTTGACAAATTTGACTAGTCCCTAATGTGAAAAATATAAAATATTTATTGATGTATTTGTAAAATTATTCTAATTTATAATGATATTATATATATTGTCTATATAATGTTGGCGATTTTTTAAGGTAAAATAATTTTATATTGTAAAATTTGGGTGAATCACTTTTATAAAAAAATGGAAATTGGCGAATCTTTTTTTTGGAAAAACCATGGAAAATTAGCCCACCTGCGAATATTAGCCCCTAAAATTTTCCATGATTTGTTCCCAATCGCATGCTTGTAGTGTTCCTCAGTGTGACTGGGAAGGCAGAGTTGCACACAAGGAATCTTGAAGAGTGCGACTGGGGGTTTGAGAAAAGTCTAGGTTATTTTTTCCTCAGTCGCATGCTTAATGTTCTCCTGGGAGTGACGAGCCACCCACACACAGTGTATCAGAGAGAGACCAGGAAGTTATAGTCTCTTGAATAATATCTTGATGAGTGTGACTAGGGTTCTGAGCTAGGTTTTGACAATTGACCACAGTTGACTATAGTTGTCTGATAGCTGGATGGTTTCTCTCTTCTTTACAATAATTCTAAATGTCTGCTTCTATATTTGTATTGGGAAAATCTCTGTTGGAATTTTATGTATTAGGTTTGTTGTACTCTCCGATAAAACATTTTATGACAATATAATAAGAAGAAGATTTGAAAGGGTTTTCCCCATGTGGGATTTTCCACTGATCTTTAATCAATTTGGTGTCTCTTTTGGATGTGCTATTGTCTCCTTTGTCATTGCATTTATTGTTCTATCTTTAGTTATTGCTTATGATTGGAAACATTGTTAATAATTGGATTCATTGCTTAATGAAGAAATGATTTGGGCTGAAGTAATTTTAAAAACATAGAAAAATCTGAAAAACTAACATTCGGAAAGGGAGAAATTATTGGCTCTTTAATTTTTTTTATGACCTAAAAATTTCAGCAAATAGGTTTTGAATTTAGTTATTTGAATAAAATAAAAATATGTATATAAAAAAAGAGAGGTGGCAGGTCACCACTCCCGCCAACCCCAAAAAACATATGAATGTATTAAATGGAGGAAGGCGTCCATTGGTGGACCCACCATCCAACAGCCGACACCGCATTTTGAATGGGGCTGGCGGGGATCGAACTTGCCCAGCTGAAATTGTTGGTCTGCCCAACAGGCGACCCCCAAAACTTAAACCTATGTCATATAACATCAATCACCAAAATTCTATTAAAAAAATAATTATGAGGCAAGTATGGAACCTGGAACGTACAAAATTGAAACGGCCCAAACAAACGTGTGCTAGCTAAGATGCCAACGGGGCCGTCTTCGGGATTAATACCACAATATTTTATATAATCCCGACTTTTCATTCCCCCGAGCCAATGGAGGAAAAATTGAGTTGTGGAACTTGGATGGGTCACCTGGGCATGTTTTTTGAAATGAATATTCTAGTCAAATATTCCCATGCAAAATGTTGTGAAGGAATATTTAGATTCCCTTGAGTAAATTTTTGAAGGTGTCAAGTTCATACAATGTTTATACTAATTTGAGCTAGAATTTTGTTAGGAGTCTGATGGCACGATCGGTTTTATAATTTGAGCAAGTGATTTTTTAGGAGAATAATGTTGAAAGCGAAGCCATGAAGTCGGAACCTTAACGCAATAATCTGCATGGAAACTGAAAGATTCGCCGAGGACCCGAAAATGATAGTTTCAGAACTAGACCAACCTTATACTCATTTTTCTTAGTTTCTCGCAATGAACACGATGGTGTGATTAGTTTCTTCATCTGATAAGTTGAATTTCAGTCATCTCGCAGAAGAGAACCTTTGAAGAATCTTTGAGATTTCTAGGGAGCCCAAATTTGACCAAGTTAGAAGGGGGTCGATTTTAAAGTCAAATTTCACAGTTTTTTGCCAAGATTTCAATTGTGCAATTCATTTCTTCAACAAATTTGTTCATTTTCATGTTGTCCCTGTAAGTGGAGGTATAAGATGCATTTTTGTCATGTATTCTTTTGATTTTGACTGAGATGATGATTTTATGTTAAGATCCTCGTTTTCCATTTAGTTGGAGGATCCTTATATGCCACATCGTGTGAGAGTTTGATAGCTTGTGATGCCGAAGGAGATATTTTATGAGTGAGAATTATTATAGAAGAGTGTCTCATGGAGATACATGCCACTCTAGTTAAGGGAGTTCTTCCTTGTATTGACAAAGAATACATCATGTACTCATCATCATCTTGTTGCATTTAATGAATTTGTCTCCCCACGCTAGACACTGGGCCTAGAGACGTAACCCACACTAAGTGAACTTCGTTATCAACCTGTGTGTGTTTTTTGACTTGATGGTTGCCTTTATGCTTCCTCTTCTTTAAAGTATGCACATGTGGTTTTTCATACTCTTTCAGATGAAATTTTTCTAACATCATAGAAGTAAAAAATATTGTTTAATTTCAGTAGCTAATAGAATACAGATTAAGTTTTGTATCAAAGTGGTCTTCTTGCTTATGCGAATTGTGAGTGTGAATAATAAATAGAGATTCAACGTACATCAAGAAAAAAAAATGGAGAAGAAAAAATATCTCTATGACACCTTCTACAAGATTTCAAAAATGGTAGATATGTTGTTTGCAGATTATGAGGAGAAAATGGCAAAAGAGAAACATGAGAAAGAGAGAGCAGAGGGTTATGCTCCATCTCCATCTTCAAGATAATATTCTTCTTCTTCTTCTTCTTCTTCTTATTCCCATCATTAAAATGAAGAGATCAACCAGAGCCTTCAAGTAGAGAATTTTGAATTAGGGAGACTTCTACAAGAATAAGAGATTGAAATTTCATTTACGAGCCAAAGGAGAGGCCTTAGAAAAGTTGAACTGTGATGAGGGCTTATCAAAGTCATCATCACCTGATTTAGAGATGTTGGTAATTTTTCAGTTTCATTTCACATGATGATGATTATTCTGGTGCTTTTGAAAAGCACACTATAGGAATTGGTTCAAGATTAATGAAGAATATGGGATATGAATGCAAGGGCCTAAGAGATAATGGGAAAGGCACTGTGAATCCCATCCAAGTTGTAGAATTACCACAACATGAAGGTTTGGGCTATGTTTGAAATGAAGAGACAGGAGAATATTCAGGCAACAAGTCTGAGACAATAAATGATGCTAAGAGTTCGTCATAATCCTACAGTGATCATGATTTCAGATCATTTCTAAATGGAAGTGAGAATTCCAAAGAGAGATCTCAAGCGAGGTATAAAATGTCTCAGTTTTCTAAAGTTCATTTTGATTACAAGAAAATTCATAATAGTGAACAAAACTTGTGGCATAGAAAACCATGTAGTTTTTGTGGCTTATATAACCATGTGGTTTCCAAGTTTTGGAAGAGAATGGGAGTAGGGAAAAATACAAGACATGTAATCCATTCTCCACATCAGGGTAGGAAGAAGGTCAAACATGTCTGGAGAAAGAAGAATTTTTGCAGTCATTGCAACAAAGGTGGACATCATAGAGCCACATGTTGGGAGCTCCATCCAAAGCAACGTCCCAAGAAGGACAAAGCACCTGCAAGGGAACCAACCAGTAAAGTTGTTCAAGAAGCGAATTAGATCCATAATGATGACCCATTCACTTTGTTGAGAGATGGTTTTATTAGAGACAATAACTTTTCATGGCCACATTTTATAAATCATCTGTTGCATGTACAAGTAATGAAGTGTTTTCCATCACTTATGAAAAACAACATAATGATGTTTCTGGTGTTTTATTGATAGCTTGGGTATTGGTTTCTGTTATAATTCTGATGTAAAATTGACCAAAGAGTGTGGTATAAACTGTTGGAAAGTATGGGGTTTCTTGGGTCATGTTTGGTCATGTAAAAATAACATGTGTTTTGTATGTTGTACTATAGGTTTGCGTAGGATGAAGGTGTCAGTTCATCACTTATGTCTCCAAAGAAAAAGGGTGAAGGAGAACGAAGTGTGGTATGTTAGGGAACTTGTTGTATAGAAAAGGGAATATAGAAGATTGTAGATAATGTTCATTCTTTTGGAGGACCAAAATCTCCTCAGTGGGGAGGAATGATCTAGGTGGCTCCAGAAAGGCTCAGAAATCAGAGGTGGCTCCATTTGGTAGAAGCTGCTAAATTTGGATAAATTTGGTAGAAGCCACTAAATTTTGGATAAATTAGAGGTGGCTCCATTTGGATAAATTTGGTAGAAGCCGCTAAATTTTTCGGTTGTTAACTAGGTGAAAAAATGACACTTAATGGCTACAGTTTCCAGTTGTCAGAAAGAGAGAAATTGTTGCCTCTTTAATTTCTCCGGTGACCCCAAAATTTCAACCGACAGGTTTCGAATTTTGTTATTTAAAATTATATATATATATATATATATATATATATATATATATATATATATATATATATATATATATATATATATATATATATATATATATATATATATATATATATATATATATATATATATATATATAAAGGGGGGGTGGCGAGACACCGCCCTCACCAATCCCAACAAATATACAAATTTATTAAATGGGGGCGGGTCGCCATTGGCGAGCTCTCCACCTAAGAGGCCACGCCACATTTTGAATGGGGGTCGGATGAGATCGAACCTACGGTGTTGAAATTGTCAACCTGTCCAATGGGAGGCCCCCAAAACTTGAGCCTTCGCCATATAAAAACCATCGCCAACTTTGTATTAAAACAAAAAAATGTTACGAGGTAGGTATGGAACCCAGAACGTTCAGCATCCAAACGACCCAAACAAATGTTTGTCATCCAAAACGCCAGCGGGCTGACTTTGGGATTAATGCCACAATTTTTTATATAAGCTTGAGTTGTCATCCGCCCAATCCAATGGAGGGAACAATGATCTACGGAACTAGGAGGGGTCCACCCCTAAGAATTTTTCAAGATGAAAATTCTAGGGGAATATTCCCATGCAAAATCTTGTGAAGGAATATTTAGATTCCGTTGGAGTGAATTTTTGAATGTGTTATATTCATGCCAATTTTATACTCATTTGAACAATAATTTTTCTAGGAGTCTAATGGCATGGTTGGTTTTTTTATCCAAGCAGCAGATATTTTAGGAGTATAATGTTGAGGGCAGAACCATGAAGTTCCTTGATGGGGAAATCTGTATGGAATCTAAAAGATTTCATGGAGGCACGAAAATAACAGTTTCAGGAACCAGACCAACTTTATACTAATTTTTATCATTCTTTTGTAACGAATGCAATGGTGTGATGAGTTTATTCATCTGAGCAGCTGAATTTCAATTAGTCTGCAGAATAGAATCTTGGAGGAATATTTGAGATTCATGAGGAGCTCAAAATTGACCAAGTCAGAAGGGGGTCAAGTTTACAGTTATATTTCACTTTTTTCACCAGGAATTCAACTATGCAGTATGTTTCTTAAGAAGAGTTGTGCATTTTTAGGTCATTCCCTAAAGTAGAGGTATAATATGCATTGATGCCATAGAGGTATAAGATGCAATGATGCCATATCTTCTTGTGATTTTTTTTTAGATTATGATTTGACGTTGAGATCCTTGTTTTCCATTTTTTTGAAGGATCCTTGTATGCCACTTCGTGTGATAATTTGATATTTTGTCATGTTGAAGGAGATATTTTATGAGTGAGAGTTCTTATAGTAGAGTGTCTCGTGGAAATACATGCCACTCTCGTTAAGGGAGTTCTTCCTTGTATTGAAAAATAATACATCTTGTGCTCATAATCATCTTACAACATTTAATGAAGCGACCTCCCCACTCTTGACACTGGGCCTAGAGACGTAACCCACATAGGGTCACCTTCATTATCAACTTGTGTGAGTTCTTTGACTTAATGGTTTCCTTTATGTTTCCTCTTATTTAAACTATGAACATGTGGGTTTTCATACTCTTTCACATGCAAGTTTTCTAACATCACATAAGTAAAAGATATTGATTAATTCTGGTAGCTCAGAGAATCCATATCAAGTTTGGTATTTGAGAGGTCTTCTTGCTAATGTGAATTTCAATTGTGAATGATAACCAAAGATTGAACATGCAACAAGAAAATAAAATGGAGAAGAAAAAATATATCTATAAGGCCTTCTATAGGATGTAAAAAATGGTAGACATATTGTTTTTAGATTATGAGGAGAAAATGGAAAAATAGGAACAAGAGAAAAAGAGAGCAAAGGATGATGCTCCATCTCCATCTTCGAGAGAATATTCTTCTTCTTCTTCTTCTCATCATTAAAATGAAGAGATGAATTAGAGCCTTCAAGAAGATAATGTTGAGTTGAGGAGGATTCTACATGAAGCATATATTTCAGCTTTAGTTATGAGCCACAGAAGAGGCCTTGGAAAGGTTGAAGTGCAATGAGGGCTTAGCAAAGACATCATCACCCGCTTCAGAGGTAAACAATGTTGGTAATTCTTCAGTTTCATTTTCACATGATTTGGATGATTTGGGTGCTTTTGAAAAACACACTATAGGAATGGGTTCAAGACTAATTGAGAAGATGGTAAGGGCCTAGGATCTAATGGGAAAGGCATTGTGAATCCCATCCAAGTGGTGGAATTACCACGACATGCAAGTTTGGGCTATGTATGAAAGGAAGAGACATGAGAATCTTCAGGTGACAAGTCTATGACAATGAAGGATGTTGAGAGTACGTCACAATCCTCTAGTGATCATGATTGCAAGTCATTTATAAATGGAAGTTAGCATTCAAAAGAGAGATCTAAAGAAAGGTATAAAAAATCTGAGTATTTTAAATTTCTTTATTTCAAAAAAAATGGTAATAGTGAACAAAACTTGTGGCATATAAAACCTTGTAGTTTTTGTAGCTTTTATAACCATGTGGTTTTCGAGTGTTGGAAGATAATGGAAGCAAGGAAAAAGATAGGACGTGAAAACCCTTCTCCACATTAGGGTAGGAAGAAGTTCAGATAGGTTTAGAGGAAGAATAATTTTTGCAGACATTGCAACAAAAGTGGACATCAGGTAGCCACATGTTGGGAGTTCCATCCAGAGCAACGTCCCAAGAAGGACAAAGCACCTGCCAGGGAACAAACTGGTAAAGTTGTTCAATAAGTGAATAAACTCCAAAATAATGACCCATTCACTTTTTTTGAGAGAGATATGGTTTTATTAGAGACAATAGCTTATCATGGCTGCATTTTTTAAATCACGTGTTGTGACATGACTGTAAGAGTGGAATGTTTTCCATAACTTATGAAAAGAAACATGATGATGTTTTTGTCCTTTTGTTGATAGTTGGGGTATTGGTTATGTTATGATTATAATGTAAAATTGACTAAAGAGTGTGTTATCAACTCTTGGAAAGTATTGTATTTCTTGGGTCATGTTTGGTCATCTAAAAAGAACATGTATTTTTCAAGTTGTACTACAAGTTTGCATAGGATGTAGGTGTTAGCTCATCACTTATGGATCTAAAGAAAAAGCGTGAAAGAGAAGGAACTGTGGCTTGTTAGGAAACTTTTTGTGTTGAAAATGGAGTATAGAAATTTGTATATATAGTGTTCATTCTTTTGGAGGACCAAAAGTTCCCTAGTGGGGAGGAATGATCGAGGTGGCTCCAAAAATGATCTGGATTTATGAAGGAACGCAATAGAATACACATATAACCATAGATATAGAGATGCAGCGGAAATAATGCTTCATTTTATTATTGAAAGAATGACTGAAATAAGCTTACAAACATAATGGAAACAAGCTAGGGCACTGGTAGTGTATCTCTGAGAAGAGATGTGGCGTACGCAGGCCTCTGAACTTTGTTACATTGAGCCTCGAAGGCCTATTATAGACATAACGAAAATAGATGAGCTAGGGTACTGGCAGCGTATCCCTGAGAAGAGATGTGACGGCTTCCAACCCCTCAACTATGTTACAAAACTGAAATGATGGGAACAAGCGAGCTAGGGCACTGGTAGAGCTTATCTCTGAGAAGAGATGTGTCGGCTCCCAGCCCCCTGAACTGTGTTACAATGAGGCTCGAAGGCCTATTTATTGTTGAGAAACAATATAAAACCTGAAACTTCCAAAAATAAAACCCTACGAGATGAAGCGCCAAAACTGTGGGCCCCGTTTGGGTAAGTTGATGTTTCACCTTCTCGGGGATGTAACTTTGGCATCCGATCTCTGTTTGACGTAATCAATAGCTCGTTAGAAATATATATCCAAGGAATACAAATTTTGAGTGAGAAACATCGGTTTACGACCCATGTTACTCCCCGTTTTCCCAAAAAGCATCGTTTAGGGCCTCAAAACGGCTCCGGAAGTTCAGGACCCAAAAAAATGCTACAAATAGTAAGTTGTGCTGAAAATTTCAAACTTAAATAACCAATGGTGGGGGTCCAAATGGACTCGGTGGGTGGAAACCAATATCCACCTGGATCATTGAGTCCCCAAAACGGCTCCAGGAGTGTTGGACCCGAAAACCTGCTAAAAATAGTAGGTTGTGCTGAAGCTGGAAAATTGAAAGAATTGATGTTGTGGGTCCAAATGGAATAGGTGGGTGGCCACCAATATCCACCTGGATCATTCCTCCCTCCTTAGGAAGCAATGGTCTCCATTGCATTAAGTTCCCCCATGGGGGGGGGTGGGGGCGGGGGGGGGGGTGGCGCAAATTCTGCTGAGCTTGTTGTTGGATTTGTCCAGGATGTCGCGGACCTATTGGCAGATGTGCTGGATGTAGATGTGCCACCTGTGGGCAGTCGTTGAAGGATCTGGGAAAATTTATCCATCATTGTGTTCCTCTATTTATCGAGGGCCTCCTCGAGCAATATTTTGATAGGATCTCCTGCTCCCTCGTCTTTCTTTCCTTCCGCAATGGGGGGTCGTCAGGGGTGCGAGGTTGAACTCCTTATACCCTGGCTGTGTTGGGGACATGGAAAGAAAAACAGAGAAAGAGCAGACCGCTCTAATACCAATGATCCAGATTTATGCAGGAACATAACAGAATACACATATAACCATAGATACGGAGATGCAGTGGAAATAATGCTTCATTTTATTATTGAAAGAATGACTGGAATAAGCTTACAAAATAATGGAAACAAGCTAGGGCACTGGTAGTGTATCTCTGCGAAGAGATGTGGCATACGCAGGCCTTTGAACTGTGTTACATTGAGGCTCGAAGGCCTATTATAGACATAATGAAAACAGATGAGCTAGGGTACTAGCAGCATATCCCTGAGAAGAGATGTGACGGCAACCAGCCCCTGAACTGTGTTACAATGCAGACATGATGGAGATGTGGCGAGCTAGGGCACTGGTAGTGCTTATCTCTGAGAAGAGATGTATCGGCTCCTGGCCCCATGAGCGTGATGATGAGGATTGAAGGCTGTTGTGGATTTGGGCAAGTTGGTGTTTCTTCCACGGGGACGTAACTTTGGCATCCGATCTACGGTGATGCACTCAATAGCTACGTAAGAAATATCTGTCAAGAGATTCCACAATTTTAGTGCAAGAAACATCGGTTTATAACCCATTTGCTCCATGTTTTCCCAACGTTGTTGAGACTCAAAACTACTAGGAAGTTCAGGACCCGAAAAAATGCTACAAATAGTATGTTGTGCTGAAACTTACAAACTTAAATAACCAATGGTGGGGGTTCAAATAGACTCGGTGGGTGGCCACCAATATCCACCTGGATCATTAAGTCCCCATTTAAACGGCTCCGGGAGTGCAGGACCCAAAAAGCTGCTAAAAATAGTAAGTTGTGCTGAAGCTGAAAAATTGAAAGAATTGATGTTGTGGGTCCAAATGGAATAGGTGGGTGGCCACCGATATCCACCTGGATCATTCCTCCCTCCTTAGGAAGCAATGGAATCCATTTCGTTAAGCTCCTCCATGGGGGGGGGGGAAGGGGAAGGGAGCAGGGGCGAAAATTCTGTTGAGCTTGTTATTGGATTTGTCCAGGATGTCGCGGACCTGTTGGTAGACGTGTTGGATGTAGACGTGCCACCGGTGGGCAGCCGTTGAAGGATCTGGGAAAATTTATCCATCATTGCATTCCTCTATTTCTCGAGGGCCTCCTCGAGCAAGATTTTGATAGGATCTCCTTCTCCCTCATCTTTCTTTCCTTCTGCCATGGGGGGTCATTGGGGTTGCGAGGTTGAACTCCTTATACCCTGGCCGCGTTGGGGACATGAAAATAAAAATAGAGAAAGATCAAACTGCTTTGATACCACTGATCCAGATTTATGCAGGAATGCAACAGAATACACATATAACCATAGATACAGAGATGCAGTGGAAATAATGCTTCATTTTATTATTGAAAGAACGACTGAAATAAGCTTACAAACATAATGGAAACAAGCTAGAGCACTGGTAGTGTATCTCTGAGAATAGATGTGGTGTACGTAGGCCTCTAAACTATGTTACATTGAGGCTCAAAGGCCTATTACAGACATAATGAAAATAGATGAGCTAGGGTACTGGCAGCATATCCCTAAGAAGAGATGTGACGACTACCAACCCCTGAACTCTGTTACAAAACTGAAATGATGGGAACACGCGAGCTAGGGCACTGGTAATGCTTATCTGTGAGAAGATATGTGTCAGCTCCCAGCCCCCTGAACTGTGTTACAATGAGGCTCGAAGGCCTATTTATGCCCCGTTTGGGTAAGTTGGTGTTTCAACTTCCCAGGGACGTAACTTTGGCATCCGATCTCTGTTTGATGCACTCAATAGCTTTTTAGAAAGAACTATATGAGGAATATAATTTTTGAGTGATAAATATCAATTTATGACCCATGTTGCTCCCCGTTTTCCCAAAAAGCATCGTTTAGGGCCTCAAAACGGCTCGAAAGTTTAGGACCCGAAAAAATGCTACAAATAATTAGTTGATCCAGGTGGATATTGGTGGCCACTCGCCTATTCCACTTGGGCCCCTACCATTTTCTCTTTCAGTTTTTTTCAGTTTCGGCATAACTTACTATTTTTAGTCGTTTTTTGGGTCCTGAACTTCCGGAGCCGTTTTGAGGCCCTAAACGCGTTTTTTGGGAAAACGGAGGGCAACATGGGTCCATGGACCGATGTTGCCCATTCCAAAATTGTAGTCCTCGGATAGAGCTTTCTACTGATGTATCATGTGCGTCAAACGGAGATAGTATGCCAAAGTTACGTCCCTGGGAAGTTGAAACACCAATTTACCCAAACGGGGCCCATAGTTTTGGCGTTTCATCTCCTAGGGTTAGGTTTTTGGATGTTTAGGATTCTCCATTGTTTCTCAATAATAAATAGGCCCTCGAGCCTCATTGTAACTCAGTTCAGAGGCCTGTAGCCGCCACATCTCTTCTCAGAGATAGCTACCAGCGCCCTAGCTAGTTTTATTTCCATTCTGTCTGTAAGCAAATTTCAGTTCTTTATTATTAATGAAATGAAGTGTTATTTCCGCTGCATCTCTGTATTTATGGTTACATGTTTATTCTGTTGCGTTCCTGCATAAATCCGGATCAGTGGTATCAAAGCGGTCTACTTTTTCTCGATCCTTCTTTGCATGTCCCCAACGAGGTCGGGGTATAAGGAGCTAGGGCTCGATCTGGTGGAACCTTTGCAAGATCAGCCTCGCAAACCTCGATGGACGCCCATGGGGGACGAAAAGAAATATGAGGGAGCAGGAGATCCTATCAAAATATTGCTCGAGGAGGCCCTCGAAAGACAAAGGAACGTGATGATGGATAACTTTGCTTAGATCCTTCAACGGCTACCCACCGGCGGCGCATCTGCATCCAGCAGCCACTCTGGAGGCGCGACTCCTTTTAAGGTACAAGTAAATTTTGACATTCCCATATTTGAGGGTCAAATAGACGCAGATGCCGTAGATAGATGGTTGAATCTATTAGAAGGATATTTCTCTATTCATGACTTTTCAGACCGGGAGAAAATTATTTTTGCACTCCTCAAAGCTACCCCCCATGTTAAGGACTGGTGGGAAACCTACTGTGAGAACAAGGACCAGACAGAACCCTCTCTGTTCTCGGCCGTACCAACTTGGAATTCTTTCCGAGACGCCGTCAAGGAATAGTACTATCCCGTGGGGAGCTATGAGGACAAGTACATACAATGGACCACGCTGCGACAACAAAGGGATCAAGATGTGCATGAGCCGACGAATCTGTTCCATACCCTGCGCACAAAGTTGGGTATCAAAGATTCAGAGAAACATTTGGTGCTAAAGTATCGCAGTTGTCTGCACAGATACATTCGGGAGGAAATGGAGTTCCTCGACATCTCCTCGCTTGGTACGGCATACCGGTATGCTGCCAAGATTGAGCAGAAATTCAAACAGAAGAAGCGAGACTTTGGATCTGCAAATCAAAAGCAAGGAAAAGGTGCTTCCAAACCGCAGAACAAAGGACAGAGCATGGCGGCTAAAGACAACCCGTCAAAGCCACAAGAAAAGAACAAACATCGTAAAGCCAAAGAAGGACACGGGAAAGTGGTGTGAGTTCCATAAGAGCTCCACTCACAACACAAGTGAGTGTCGGGCCAAGCAGTCGCTAGTGGCCGAGATGAGGGCTTCTGAGTCAGATGCATAATCCGACTCCGAATCAGAACCTGAAAAGGGGAATGAAAAAGGGAAACAGATTATTGATGCGGAGCCCAACGCCACCGTTGCCACTACAAAGGTCCAGAAGGAGGAACCGGAAGATCCAGAGGAGGAGGAACGTCTCTTCCACTCCCAGATGTGGGTAAAGGGCTCCCCTGTACAGTTCATTGTCGACAATGGGAGCCAAAAGAACCTCATTTCAGCAGACGCCGTGAAGCGGTTGGGCTTGCCGACCACAGCTCACCCACATCCATACACCATCGGTTGGCTTCACCAAGGACGAGATCTCCGCGTCAGCCGGCAGTGTCGCCTTCCCTATAGCATCAAGCCCTTCACGGATGAGGTATTATGTGACGTTGCTCCTATTGATGTTTCTGATGTATTATTAGGAAAACCATACTTGTGGAAGCGTCATGCTGTGTATGAGTCTCGACCTCGTGCTATTATTATTACTTTGGGAAATAAGTTGTACAGGATACCAGAGGTACCACCTCCTACGACTATCTCTTTGGTTACTGCAAAACAATGTAGTAAGCTCATTTCCCAAACCAGGAAATTCGTTTTCCTGATGATCCGCCCCCAGGGCAAGAAGAAGACTGTGGCCACGACCTCCAGACAGGGCCCCTCCGCACGACAACAAAAAATGGATAAGGTCGTGGAGGAGTACGGGGACATCTTCACCTCACCCACAGGGGTTCCTCTGCACTGCCAGGTCAAGCACCCGATTGATCTGACCCCAGGTGCGCCGCTACCCAATGGACCGATCTATCGATGCTCTATTCTAGAAAATGATGAAATCAAGAGGCAGATTCAGGAGCTGTTGCAGAAAGGTCACATCAGACCAAGTTCATCTCCCTGTGGGAGCCCGATCGTGTTGGTACAGAAGAAGGATGGGACGTGGAGACTCTGTATTGACTATCGGGCGCTGAACAAGATCACTGTCCGGAATAGGTACCCAATCCCACGGATTGATGACCTTCTGGACCAACTCCAAGGTGAAAAATATTTTAGTAAGATCGACCTGAAGTCTGGGTATCACCAGGTACCAATTGAACCCTCTGATGTGTGGAAGACTGCCTTCAAAGCCAAAGAAGGCCTTTTTGAATGGCTGGTCATGCCTTTCGGGTTGACGAATGCTCCTGCAACCTTCATGAGGATGATGGACAACATCTTGCGGCCATTCACCAACTCATTCGTAGTGGTGTACTAGGATGACATTTTGATCTTCAGCAAGACTTGGGAAGAGCACCTTCATCACATCCGACAAGTCCTCCAAACACTGCGGCAACACAAGTTGTGTGCCAATTTGGAGAAGTGCACGTGTGGCATGACCCAGGTTCAATATCTGGGATACATTATTGATGAAAGGGGGGTGCATGTGGATCCAGCCAAGATCCAAGTCATTCGGGATTGGCCAGCCCCAACCACTATAACAGAGCTTCGCAGCTTTCCGGGTCTTGCTAATTTCTATCGGAGGTTCGTGTTGGGATTCTCTCATATCACTTGGCCCTTGAGTCAAGTCACCAAGGGAGGAGCGAGAGCAAAAAAATTTTGGTCGGAACCTCAACAGAAGGCGTTCACAGAACTGAAAAACCGCCTCTGTTCTGCCCCAGTGCTCACTTTACCAGACTTGCAACAGCCATTTGAGATCGAGACAGATGCCTCCGACTATGCTATTGGGGCAGTTCTTACTCAACAGGGACATCCAGTGGCATTTCACAGTGAGACATTGTCTGACACAGTTCGCAAGTACCCCACATATGACAAAGAAATGTACTCCATTGTGCAAGCTCGTCGACAATGGAAGCATTACATTTTGGGGAAGGAAACAATCATCCACACAGACCACAGGCCCCTACAGTTCATACAGACACAAGGGAAGTTTCAGAATGATCGCCATCAGAAGTGGTCTACATATCTGCAACAGTTTCATTTGAACATCAAGTATAAGAAGGGTAGCACCAATCATGTTGCAGACTGCCTCAGCCGACCACCAATCGTGGCGCTCACCACTGTGCTCAACTCTTGTGGGCACGAGACTTCTGATTGGCCGCTTCTCTATGAGAGTGACCCAGAATTCGGCCACACTTACAAGGCACTCTTGGGGGGTACGCAAGTTCCAAATTTTCACCTCCAAGATGCACTTTTATGTCACCTGGGACACCTTTGTGTTCCTTCAAGCAAGCGTGCCAAGATGATATGGGAAGCACACTACAGTCGAGTCGTTGGGCATTTCGGGGTCGAGAAAACAGTAGCAATACTACAGAAGTATTTCTATTGGCCGAACGTTCGAAAGGACGTCGAGAAGCACATCAGATCCTGCACTGCTTGTGTCATTGCCAAACTGACCATCAAAAAGCAAGGCCTATATACTCCACTACCTACCCCTAGTCGACCTTGGGAATCCATCTCCATGGATTACATGTCGGGCCTGCCCTCTACTAAGAATGGAAATGACTGTGTTTTCATGGTCGTTGACAGATTCTCGAAGATGGCCATTATGGCGGCTTGTAAGAAGAATATCACAGCAGAAGCCACTGCTAAACTCTTCTTTGAACGAGTGTGGGTGCACTTTGGGATCCCACAGTCTATCATATCAGATCGAGATAGCAGGTTCCTCAGCACATTTTGGTCCAGCCTCTGGTCAATGTTGGACACAAAGCTCACCAAGTCCACAGCTTTCCATCCCCAAACCGATGGCCAGACAGAGGTCGTCAACAGAATGATTGTACACATTCTGCGCATGTACAACTCAAAGCATCCACGCACATGGGACGAGAGCCTCCCCTATGTACAACACAGTTATAACCGGGCTCTCCACAGTTCAATTGGCCATAGCCCCTTTCAGGTGGGCTTGGGATTCCAGCCACTATGTCCCATCGACATAGCCATGCCGTTGCAGCTGCTCAGGCCGATTCAGCTCATGTCCAGTCTGAAGTTGACAAAGCAAGTAGCTTCATCGAGCGCATTCAACACATCCGCCAACAGTTTCATGATATATTGGACAGAGCCAATGCGAAGTACAAGCAGCGCCATGATCAACACCGGGTGCCACACCACTTCCAGGTGGGCGACAAAGTATGGCTACATTTGCAGAAGGAGCGCCTCACTGGACCTCACCGCAAGCTTCGCCCGCTCCGACACGGGCCGTACACCATCACCAAGGCTGTAGGTAACAATGCCTTCGAGCTTAGTATTCCACCATTCCTTGGTCTGCACCCAGTCTTCAATGTGGATCGCCTTCATCCTTACTTTCCACCTCTACTGGACACCTCGGACATTGCAGAACAACTCACACCAACAGAGTTAAACCCAGACTGCATGGAACAGGCCACCACAGATTGTATCATGGACATGCAAATCAAGAACACTCGTCAACAGCAGATCCAACTGTATCGGGTTGTCAAAGCTGGCCAACTCCTGCACCAAGGAAAGTGGTTCACCAGTGACCAAGTTCAGCAGAAATTTCCTCATCTCATGGAGGAACTTAACGCAATGGGGACCATTGCTTCCTAAGGGGGGAGGAATGATCCAGGTGGATATTGGTGGCCACCCGCCTATTCCACTTGGGCCCCCACCATTGTCTCTTTCAGTTTTTTTTCAGTTTTGGCATAACTTACTATTTTTAGCAGTTTTTCGGGTCCTGAACTTCCGGAGCCGTTTTGAGGCCCTAAACGACGTTTTTTGGGCATCGTTTTACTAGTGAATTTCATGCGATGAAATTCATCCCGAAAGTTGTAGTCCTCGGATAGAGCTTTCTAATAATGTATCATGTGCATCAAATGGAGATAGTATGCCAAAGTTACGTCCCTGGGAAGTTGAAACACCAATTTACCCAAACGGGGCCCATAGTTTTGGCGCTTCATCTCCTAGGGTTAGGTTTTTGGGATGTTTAGGGTTCTCCATTGTTTCCCAATAATAAATAGGTCCTCGAGCCTCATTGTAACTCAATTCAGAGGCTTGTAGCAGCCACATCTCTTCTCAGAGATAGCTACCAGTGCCCTAGCTAGTTTTATTTCCATTCTGTCTGTAAGCAAATTTCAGTTCTTTGATATTAATGAAATGAAGTATTATTTCCGCTGCATCTCTGTATTTATGGTTATATGTTTAATTGCTATGCCCCGTATAAACCGTATAATTAGGTTGATTTAAAAACTTACAAACTTAAATAACCAATGGTGGGGGTTCAAATGGACTCGGTGGGTGGCCACCAATATCCACCTAGATCATTAAGTCCCTAAAACGGCTCCGGCAGTGCAAGACCCGAAAACCTGCTAAAAATAGTAAGTTGTGCTGAAGCTGAAAAACTGAAAGAATTGATGTTGTGGGTCCAAATGGAATAGGTGGGTGGCCACCAATATCCACCTGTATCATTCCTCCCTCCTTAGTAAGTAATGGTCTCCATTGCATTAAGTTCCTCCATGTGGGGGCGGGGGCGCGCAAATTCTGCTGAGCTTGTTGTTGGATTTGTCCACGATGTGGCGGACCTATTGGCGGACGTGTTGGATGTAGATATGCTGCCGTTCGGCAGTCGTTGAAGGATCTGGTAAAATTTATCCATCATTGTGTTCCTCTATTTCTTGAGGGCCTCCTCGAAAAAGATTTTTATAAGATCTCCTGCTCCCTTGTCTTTCTTTCCTTTCGCCATGGGGGGTCGTCGGGGTTGCGAGGTTGAAATCCTTATACCCTAGCCGTGTTGGGGACATGAAAATAAAAACAGATAAAGAGCAGATCGCTCTGATACAACTAATCCAGATTTATGTAGGAACGCAACAGAATACACATATAACCATAGATACAGAGATGCAACGGAAATAATGCTTCATTTTATTATTGAAAGAATGACTGAAATAAGCTTACACACATATTGGAAACAAGCTAGGGCATTGGTAGTCTATCTCTGAGAAGAGATGTGGCATATGTAGGCCTCTGAACTGTGTTACATTGAGGCTCGAAGGCCTATTACAGACATAATGAAAATAGATGAGCTAGGGTATTGGCAGCGTATCCCTGAGAAGAGATGTGACGGCTACTAGCCCCTGAACTCTGTTACAAAACTGAAATGACAGGAACAAGCGAGCTAGGGCACTAGTAGCGCTTATCTCAGAGAAGATATGTGTCGGCTCCCAGCCCCCTGAACTGTGTTACAATGAGGCTCGAAGGCCTATTTATGCCCCGTTTGGGTAAGTTGGTGTTTCAACTTCCCAGGGACGTAACTTTGGCATCCAATCTCTGTTTGACACACTCAATAGCTTGTTAGAAAGATCTATCCAAGGACTACAACTTTTGAGTGAGCAACATCAATTTAAGACCCACGTTGCTCCCCGTTTTCTCAAAAATAGTCGTTTAGGGCCTCAAAATGGCTCTGGAAGTTCAGGACTCGAAATAACTGCTACAAATAGTAAGTTGTGATGAAACTTACAAACTTAAATAACCAATGGTGGGGGTTCAAATGGACTCAGTGGGTGGCCACCAATATCCACCTACATCATTAAGTCTTGAAAACGGCTCCGGGAGTGCAGGACCCAAAAACCTGCTAAAAATAGTAAGATGTGATGAAGCTGAAAAATTGAAAGAATTGATGCTGTGGGTCCAAATGGAATAGGTGGGTGGCCACTGATATCCACCTGGATCATTCCTTCCTCCTTAGGAAGCAATGGTCTCCATTGTGTTAAGTTCCTCCATGGGGGGGAGGGCGAGGCACAAATTTTACTGAGCTTGTTGTTAGATTTGTCCAGGATGTCGTGGACCTATTGGCGGACATGCTAGATGTAGATGTGCCACCGGTGGGCAGTCATTGAAGGATCTAGGAAAATTTATCCATCATTGTGTTCCTCTATTTCTCGAGGGCCTCCTCGAGCTAGATTTTGATAGGATCTCTTACTCCCTCGTCTTTCTTTCCTTCCGCAATGTGGGGTCGTCGGGGTTGTGAGGTTGAACTCCTTATACCTTGGCTGCATTGGGACATGAAAAGAAAAACAAAGAAAGAGCAGACCGATCTAATACCACTAATCCAGATTTATGCAGGAACACAACAGAATACACATATACCCATAGATACAGAGATGCAGTGGAAATAATGCTTCATTTTATTATTGAAAGAATGATTGAAACAAGCTTACAAACATAATGGAAACAAGCTAGGGCGTTGGTAATGTATCTCTGAGAAGAGATGTGGCATACACAGGCCTCTGAATTGTGTTACATTGAGGCTCGAAGGCCTATTACATACATAATGAAAATAGATTAGCTAGGGTACTGGCGGAGTATCCCTGAGAAGAGATGTGACAGCTACCAGCCCCTGAACTGTGTTACAAAACTAAAATGATGGGAACAAGCGAGCTAGGGCACTGGTAGTGCTTATCTCTGAGAAGAGATGTGTTGGCTCCAGCCCCCTAAACTATGTTACAATGAGGCTCAAAGGCCTATTTATGCCCCGTCTGGGTAAGTTGGTGTTTCAATTTCCCGAGGACGTAACTTTGGCATCCGATCTCTGTTTGACACACTCAATAGCTCGTTAGAAAGATCTATCCGAGGACTATAAATTTTGAGTGAGAAACATCAATTTCTAACCCATGTTGCTCCCCTTGTTCCCAAAAAGTATCGTTTAGGGCCTCAAAACGGCTCTGGAAGTTCAGGACCCGAAAAAATGCTACAAATAGTATGTTGTGCTGAAACTTACAAACTTAAATAACCAATGGTGGGGGTTCAAATAGACTCGGTGGGTGGCCACCAATATCCACCTGGATCATTAAGTCCCCATTTAAACGGCTCTGGGAGTGCAGGACCCGAAAAGCTGCTAAAAATAGTAAGTTGTGCTGAAGCTAAAAAATTGAAAGAATTGATGTTGTGGGTCCAAATGGAATAGGTGGGTGGCCACCGATATCCACCTGGATAATTCCTCCCTCCTTAGGAAGAAATGGAATCCATTGTGTTAAGTTCCTCCATGGGGGGGGAGGGGGAAGGGGGCAGGGGCGCAAATTCTGTTGAGCTTGTTATTGGATTTGTCCAGGATGTCGCGGACCTGTTGGTAGACGTGCTGGATGTAGATGTGCCACCGGTGGGCAGCCGTTGAAGGATCTAGGAAAATTTATCCATCATTGCATTCCTCTATTTCTCGAGGGCCTCCTCGAGCAATATTTTGATAGGATCTCCTGCTCCCTCATCTTTCTTTCCTTCTGCCATGGGGGGTCGTTGGGGTTGCAAGGTTGAACTCCTTATACCCTAGCCGCGTTGGGGACATGAAAATAAAAATAGAGAAAGATCAGACTGCTCTGATACCACTGATCCAGATTTATGCAGGAATGCAACAGAATACACATATAACCATAGATACAGAGATGCAGTGGAAATAATGCTTCATTTTATTATTGAAAGAACGACTGAAATAAGCTTACAAACATAATGGAAACAAGCTAGAGCACTGGTAGTGTATCTCTGAGAATATATGTGGTGTACGTAGGCCTCTAAACTATGTTACATTGAGGCTCAAAGGCCTATTACAGACATAATGAAAATAGATGAGCTAGGGTACTGGCAGTGTATCCCTAAGAAGAGATGTGACGACTACCAACCCCTGAACTCTGTTACAAAATTGAAATGATGGGAACAAGCGAGCTAGGGCACTGGTAATGCTTATCTATGAGAAGATATGTGTCAGCTCCCAGCCCCCTGAACTGTGTTACAATGAGGCTCGAAGGCCTATTTATGCCCCGTTTGGGTAAGTTGGTGTTTCAACTTCCCAGGGACGTAACTTTGGCATCCGATCTCTGTTTGACGCACTCAATAGCTCATTAGAAAGAACTATCCAAGGAATATAATTTTTGAGTGATAAATATCAATTTATGACCCATGTTGCTCCCCATTTTCCCAAAAATAGTCGTTTAGGGCCTCAAAACAACTCTGGAAGTTCAGGACCCGAAATAACTGCTACAAATAATAAGTTGTGCTGAAACTTACAAACTTAAATAACCAATGGTGGGGGTTCAAATGGACTCGGTGGGTGGCCACCAATATCCACCTAGATCATTAAACCCCAAAAACGGCTCTAGGAGTGCAGGACCCAAAAACCTGCTAAAAATAGTAAGTTGTGATGAAGCTGAAAAACTGAAAGAATTGATGTTGTGGGTCCAAATGGAATAGGTGGGTGGCCACCAATATCCACCTAGATCATTCCTCCCTCCTTAGGAAGCAATGGTCTCAATTGCCTTAAGTTCCTCCTCCGGGGGGGGGCGCGGGGGCAGCATATCCCTGAGAAGAGATGTGACGGCTACCAGCCCCTGAACTATGTTACAAAACTGAAATGATGGGAACAAGCGAGCTAGGGCACTGGTAGCACTTATCTCTGAGAAGAGATGTGTCAGCTCCCAACCACCTGAGCTATGTTTCAATGAGGCTCGAAGGCCTATTTATGCCCCGTTTGGGTAAGTTGGTGTTTCAAATTCCCGGGGACGTAATTTTGGCATCCAATCTCTATTTTGCATACTCAATAGCTCGTTAGAAAGATCTATATGAGGAATAAAACTTTGGAATGAGAAACATTAGTTTATTACCCATGTTTCTCCCTATTTTCCCAAAAAGCATCGTTTAGGGCCTCAAAACGGCTCCGGAAGTTCAGGACTCGAAAAACTGCTACAAATAGTAGGTTGTGCTAAAACTTACAAACTTAAATAACTGATGGTGGGGGTTCAAATTGACTCATTGAGTGGCCACCAATATCCACCTGGATCATTATGTCCCAAAAACGGCTCCGGGAGTGGAGGACCTGAAAACCTGCTAAAAATACTAAGTTGTGCTGAAGTTGAAAAACTGAAAGAATTGATGTTGTGGGTCCAAAAGGAATAGGTGGGTGGCCACCAATATCCACCTGGATCAAGAAAGGCCCAAAACACAAAGTTCTCATATTTCATCACAACCAAAACTAAAATGTAGAGCTTTTCATCCTAATTCCAATGGCACAAATGATGCTCAAATACGAGTTCGTATGCTCAATATATTCACAGTCAATGTTTTGGTCAAATAGGCCCACTAGCTAAATTTGGCAGAGAGCCAACTAAATTTGGAGGTCTGCTAAAATTTTAGGTTTGGCTATATTGGGAAGAATATGATAAATTTTGTGACTGTTGAATAGGTGAAAAAATGGCACTTAATGGTGATGGTTTTTGGTGGTCAGATGTAATATTCCCATTTTAGCACATGGTTAAATGGAATATTAAAATTTTTCTTTTATCATCTTGCAGCCAAATAAATGGGTAAGGAGGCCCATGTTTATTGAAAACATGAATAAATTCCCTCACATGTTAAAGGGGATAGACATAAGAACTTGATTTTGCACCCTAAAGTGTGAAAAGGGGCAAATACATGAAGACAAGGTCAGGTCTGACCAAGTCAACAGCGCTGCCATAGGAGTAGTGGCTTACTTTAGAAGACAACACAGTGTGAATGAGGAAGAGGATATTTGGTGGAGGAAACCCTAATGGATGGGGCCCATGGAGAGAAAGCTTTCACTTGTTTAAAAGGAGGGAAAGGCAACCATTGTTGCTCATGCTTTTCATTATTCATTTCATTGTCTATTCAGACAATTGTGCATTCTCTATTGTTTAGCAAGAATTTCCAGGACGAATTCCTATTTAGGATCATTTCACCTTCTTGAGAGGCCTCTTGAGGGTTTGCTCAGATTTTCCTCACATCCCGGCTTGTGGCCAAGCATCCTCCATCAAGACAGCGTTATTTTTGCAATAGAGTAATGTTGCATTGCTGGGTGTTGCAGCGAGGGTTCACTACATCACTTCCATCAGCTACTTTGAGAGGAGGAGCCCCTCTTTCCTTTGAGATATCAGATTGGAGATATTCTGGAGCTTATTGTAGACTTGGGCATCAAGGCCAAGCATTTCTCTTCACCAACAGCGCAGTCCCTTCTCTAGACTGCGTTATTTCTAACTATGTTTGCAGTGGAGACTTGCTCCACATGTTCGGAGGGTGAGATTTTAGGTGAGAGGATCAGCCTTTCATCCTAGAGATCCATTGGAGGAGATCTTGTCATTGATTGCAGCATCTTCAGTCTTCTTCATTTATTTCTATTTTTTGAGTTGCTACAGCTACCCAGCAACTCCGGCATTTCTGCAGATTTTCCATTTTGTGTATCTTTTAGCCAATCCCTTTGAGGATTGTGTATTGTATGTTTCCAGGGGTTGAGATCTTGCTCCCCCTTCTTTATTTGAGCCATTATTATCACATCTATGTATTATTGACATTTTGAAGTAGCTCCTCCTCAAGGATTGCGTAGTCATAGCCAAAGCCTCTTTTATATAGGAGTATTTCTCTATATTTCATGTACATGTTTAATTGAGGAGGCATTGTTTGACTTGAGAGATCATTTCCTCAAGATCTTGTATACATTCTAATGTAATGGTTATGTAGATCTTCCAACATTCTTGGTTTTAATCCATTCACTATTATTTTCCAGCTCATGTTTATGTATTGCTTAATCCCTGAAGGAGAAATATTTCAAGCTCTATAGACATAATCTGCAGATGGCCAGGTAGCCTCTAGATCTCATCCTTATTCAAAGGTGACATATCCAGTAAATGCCCTTGCAGTCAATCTCTGGAATAGAATCTTGATATTCCTAAAAAAGGGATATTACATCAGAAATGGAAGAATTATCACCTCTTTTATTTTTTCAGTGACCCAAAAATTTCAACCAACAAGTTTTAAATTATATATATTTAAATTTAAGAGGGGTGGCGGGCCACCAGCCCTGCCAACCCTAAAAAAACATTTGAATTTATTAAATGGGGTGGTTCACCATTGGCATACTCGCCACTCAATAGTCACTCCACATTTTAAATGGGGATAGTAGGGATCGAACCCTCCCGACCGAAATGGTTGGCCTACCCAATGGGCATCCCCAAAAACTTGAACCTCTTCCATATAACAACCATCACCAACTTTGTATTAAAACAAAAAATAATTATGGGGAAGGTATGGAACCTATAACCTCAAACATCCAAACAACCCAAACAAATGTGTGATAGCCAAGATTTCAGTGGGGATTGGTTTGGGATTAACACCAGAATTTTTTATATAAGCACGACTTCTCATTTTCCTAAGCCAGTGGAGGGAAAAATGAGCTATGGAAGTAGGAGGGGTCCACCCGAGTGCATTTTTCGAGATGAATATTCCAGCGGAATATTCCCATGGAAAATGTGAAGGAGTCTTTAGATTCCCTTGAGTGAATTTTTGAAGGTGTCAAATTCATGCCAATATTATAATAATTTGAACCTAAATTTGTCTAGGAGTCTGATGGCATGATAAATTTTTTGATCTGAGCAGTGGGTATTTTATCAGTAGAATTTCGAGGGTGGAACCATTAAGTTGGAACCTTGATGCAGGAATCCTCATGGAATCTGAAAGATTCCATGGAGGCCTGAAATGACAATTTTAGAACCAGAATGACTTTTACTCAATTTTTCTTAGTTTTTCACAAGGAACACAATGGTTTGATCAGTTTCTTTGTATAATCAGCCAGATTTTAGTCATCCCACAAAAGAAAATCTTTGAGGAATCTCAAAGATTCCTAGGGAGCCCAAATTTGACCAAGTCAGAAGGGGGTCGAGTTTATAGTAAAATTTCACGATTTTTTGCCAGGAATTCAACTGTGCAATCCATTTCTTCAACATAGTTGTGAATATTCAGGTTGTGCCTGAAAGTGGAGGTATAAGATGTATTAATGCCATGTCTTCTTTTGATTTTTGTTGAGATGATGATTTGATGTTGATATCCTTGCTTTCCGTTTTTTTGGAGGATCCTTGTATGCCACTTCGTGTGAGAGTTTGATATTTTTTCAGGCTAAAGAAGAACTTTTATGAGTGAGAGTTCTTATAGAGGAGGATCTTGAGGAGAGACATGCCACTCTAGTTAAGGGAGTTCTTCCTTGTATTGACAAAGAATACATCATTTACTCATCATCATCTTGCGACATTTAATGAAGCGCGACCTCCCCACACTTGACATCGTGCCTGGAGATGTAACTCACACTTTGTGAAATCCGTTATCAACTTGTGTGTGTTCTTTGAATTGATGGTTGCATTTATGTTTCCTCTTCTTTAAAGTATGCACATGTGGTTTTTTATACTCTTTCACATGTAATTCTTCTAACATCACAGAAGTAGAAGATATTGATTAATTCAGATAGTTGAGAGAATTCATATCACTAAGTATACACTTGTTGCACAAATTTGTCATAAGATCAGAACCCTCAAAATTTAAATAAATAATATCAAAATTTAATCACTTCTTACTATTCAAAAAAATACATTCTATTACCCTAAACGGGTTTACTATCCAACATAGCCATTACCCCTATGGTACCACACAACTGAAAGTGTAGCTCACAAATAATTATTTCATTATGAAGGGTTTGTGAGTATGGAAATGTACATAACATCAATTGTACAGCTTTATCACTACCAAGTAACTACGGAAAATCATAAAGAAAAAACTAGAGGGTTCCTTTGAAAATACCTAGGAATAGTAAGACAAAAACCCTGCAATCCTTAGAGGGATTCAAGCAAACTGCGTAAGCATAACCTCTTAATGAAGGTGTTGAAATTTGCAACAAGAAACAGTGAAATTGGAAACCAGAAAGGACAAAAAATTCACAGACACTGGTGTGGGATTCCAATTACACATTGGTGAGGAATTTAGTTACACATTAGTATTAAATGTGTGTGTCTAATTTATTTTTCCCTTAACTAAACTGGACAATAAAATGTAATTTCATCACATAAAAATTTGTATGAGTTAAGTAAGTTAGAAACACTGATGTAGCTCAAGAATTTCGAGTTTAGGGTCAAATTTGAGGCATGTAGAGTGATTCTAATATTTTCGGGGTCCAGTTGCAGTTAATGCACTAGTGTGGTGTGAGTGTAATCAGTTAACTCAAATTAATTGAGTTAAAATAAGTTTAACTAGTTCTAACTGAATAATGAGTTAGTGAGAGGTCCAGTTAATTAAATTATATTTAATTCACAAGAAGTGATCAATCATATAACTAATGATTTGCTATTGATAGCTGCATGCATGTCTGTTCTGAGGAAGACCCAATTGAGACAGAGGTTAAAGGGAACATAACTATTAGTTGCATAATTAGAAAATTGTATAGATAGTGCATGCAGTCAAAAGAAGGCCTAAAATAAATCATTCCTTAATTAGATAAAATTATCTTTAAAAGAAGGAATGAAGGCACAATTTCAATCATTGTTTTGGTGAGCATGAGTTGGTGATACCAAGCAACAAGAAGAATGTGCACAGGTCGGTATTGAGGCAATCAGAGATAGTGCAGAGGTTTCTCAAGAAAGGAAATATCATTGTATTGTTTCATGGTCTTGACTTTATGCAATATACAGATATATGAGTTTTGAGCAGCTTCTTTCCCTAGATACATCTTGTGTTTTGTGATTGATAATTCCTTTCTCTTACTTGCATGTGATTGAGTGATGGTGTTTTATATTCCAAAAATATAGTAAAAGGATTCAGTATCTTGTTTTAGTACATTAAATGATCGAATTGAATCCATTGGTATAGAGATTCCATATAATTTCTACATGGTATGAGAGCACTAAGAATCACAATAGAAGAGAAGAAATCGAGTTTGTCTTGAACAGGTTCAAATTTGCAGATTTATTCTTCAGAATCCAGGAGCAGATCAAGATGTATTTCAATGGCTTGAGACTCAAATATGAACTTGAGGGAAATTAAAATTATATTTCATGGAAGGACAGGATGGAGGAAGTGTTGGAGGACAATGGACTGAAGGAATTCATAGATATTGATATTCCCAAGCCCGTAGCAGTAGATACCCAACTTCTTGATGCATGGAAGAAGAAGGTAGAAAATGCTAGAAGGATCTTGTTAGAGGGAGTTCGAGATCATATTGTCTTGAGTCTCCATGGGAAGGTGAATCCATATGGTATGTGGAAGGCCTTGACAGATCTACTTCAGAATAGAAGTGACCACAGGAAGTTGGCGCTGAAGGACAAGCTCAGAAAAATCAAGATGGAGGAGGGCGAGATGGTACTAACATACTTGGAAAAGTTCACTCAACTTGTGCTTCAAGAACCTGTATGCTCTCAAGGTGAACAAGGTGAAAAATGAGCTATGGAAGTAGGAGGGGTCCACACTAGTGCATTTTTCGAGATGAATATTCTAGGGGAATATTCCCATGCAGAATGTGAAGGAGTCTTTAGATTCTCTTGAATGAATTTTTGAAGGTGTCAAATTCATGCCAATATTATAACCATTTGAACCAGAAATTGTCTAGGAGTTTGACGGCATGATAAATTTTTTGATCTGAGCAGTGGGTATTTTATTATTATAATTTTGCAGGCAGAACCATAAAGTTGGAACCTTGACACAGGAATCCTCATGGAATCTAAAACATTACGTGGAGGCCTAAAATGACAATTTTAGAAACAAGATGAATTTATACTCATTTTTTTTAGTTTTTCACAAGGAAGCAATGGTTTGATCAGTTTCTTTGGATAAGCAACCAAATTTTAGTCACCCTGTAGAAGAAAATATTTGTAATATCCCAAAATAGGGATCTTCTACAACAAATAGAATATCTAAAGATATTCTAAATTTGTAGCTTCAGCACATCATGAGCATGGAAATGTAAATCAGCTCATTAGATGTAAAATAACATCTCATCAGCAGATGAAAGAACCTCAGCAAGTATATGGCCTATATCCTCCTTCCCAAGTGGGGAAATGCAGCAATACAGGGCATAAAACAGTTTTCTTCATAAAATAACGCTATACCTGTGAGGAATGGGACATGGATACCTTAGAATACATAATATAAAACTCACATTCAAAATTAGAGGTGAAACAAATCACTCTAGCCAATATAAACAGATCTCCCCAAGTCAATATGCCTCAAATAAGCCCAAACCCCATAGCCTAACTCATGCAGAAAGGACTGAAGCAAGAATAGTGTTATTTTATTGAGGTTTTATGCAGTAAAAAATGTGAAATAATAGATGTCGAGTCTACAAGCGTCCAATGGCCGAGAAAATGGGGATTCCTTCCTTTTTATACAAACAAGAGTAACCGGACAAGGGGTTCATGAGAGTACAATGTATAAAAATGCAGATCTGCATATCTGGATCTGAAAAACACAGTTTTACTATAGCACTATATAAATGTAGCTGAAATATACAAATGACAGAAGAATAATGAAGTACAGAGCCTTCCGAGAGAAGGGTTGGCCCTTCCTCTAAGGAACAAGCTCACAAGCAAGGGTTTAAACCCTACTACTGCAGCACTCTGGAAAATGACACAGTTTCTTTAGTAAAATGAATTGTAGTGGATGGAAACTGATTTGGCCACATGCCAAGATGTAAAATATGCCCTGGAATCTCTTGCACAGATCTTTCAAAGCAAGGGGAGCCCCCTCCTCTGAAAGATAAGCTCAGGAGCTAGTGTTGTAAGTCTCCCACTGCAACACCCTGCAACACAACGTTTCCTGCTACAGGAATAATGTTGTAGCTAAATGAGGTGCTTGGCCTCAACCCCGGATGTGGGAAAATGAAGAACATGACTCCTCCAAGTGATCACTCAATGAAGGACAAGGAATTCCTACATAGGAATGCCTTGTGCTGAACAACACTGCATACTCAACTCAACAGCTGAAGAATGCTCAAGTGTCTAAGAAGACATGAAAATGTAATACATAAGCTAATCCCAAAATTATACTATCTTCCTCCTTATAAAGTTTGTGAGCCTCCTTACCTTGGGTCCCACCTATTAGGGTTTCCAACACCATGTGAATACTTTCCCTCCAAAACTGCGTTGTAGCTCTATCAAGGCTGCTCCTCCATGTTGCGTTGTTGACTTGGTCAACTTGACTGAATCAACATGATTCTTTTCCTGTTCACACATGGTAAGTGCAAAATCTGGACACTAATTTATCCCATTTTCATACCAAGAAGGCTTTTATGCCAACAAAAGACAAGTATGGACCTCTTTCACCCATTTATTCACCTACTAAGTGCAAGAAACAAAATTTAATATTCCCATTAGCTACATGCTAATTTTAGGAATATTACAGTCCTCCCCTCCCAAATGTTTCTTGTCCTCAAGCAACTGCAAGGATAGAACTAGAAAGTATCCTTCCCTCCTCCTGTAGCATCCTCATATGATGAGCTCCCCAAAGAATAAGACATTGTCTCAATAATGAAACTCCATAGTGCCTTCCCCAAGCAAACAAATCAGCATTTGGTGCACATCCAAAATGGCTATCATCATGAAAAAGTAACATACTCAAGGAGACAACTATGTGCTGTCTAGAGGTCCTCTCAAGGTATGGAGTTTGAAATGCATGGGAAATTCTCATCCCCAAGTGAAACCTCCACCCCCAAGCTATCATCCATATGAAATGAGTTACCCTCCAACATGGCAACTCATGCATAATCCCCTCCACCTTTGGCTCCTGCAGTGTAGGTGGGCTGAATAAAAGAACATGATAGGCAAGGGGGCCTATCCCATGTTGTCCACCTCTCCACTCATGATAAGTATAGATGGTATGATGATCTTGGGCTGCAACATGGTTGCCATCAACTGGCAAGAAGAAGATTGAATCTCCAAGGATCCTCTCTCCAATCATCATGAACCATGCTCACCCAAACCATTCTATACAAGATGAATGGCACATCATTACCATATGGCACCCAAATCAGAAAATGGTTGAATGTTATGTGAAAATTTGGATGATACACATGGTCTCTTTGGTGGATACAATGCAGTCTTTGCAACTGCTGATTCAGAGCATCCAGTGGCAAGTTGTCCTCCAAAGAATTTTCATCTATGCATGTTAGCTCATCTACTATGAAGTAGCAAGCAACAATATATATCAGCTGTATACAATCAAAACAATAAAACACTTGCCCAAATTCATGTAGGGATGGATTATCATCATTACAAAATTTGGCCCTAAAGTGACCATGGAATCCATAAATAATCTTGCTCTCTTGTGGAGCAATGCACTGTTTGCATATTGTGAGAAGATAAAAATACTCAATAGAGTTATCAACAAGCACATAAATCTATTTCTTACCATGCATCAAGTGTGAGCTGAAGGTGAGGTCCATGAGTGAGTCCTCCCATGAGAATCCACTCATAAAAATCTACAATAAGAGAGGGTGCATACTCCCTTTGGAACACTCCATCAATAGAAACATGCTCTCATGTGACAGCGCTATAGGCCTTAGTAATAAGGCTCCTTGACTCCTCCCTTTGACATTCGATATGCAAAATCCATCCACCATCATGCTGCTATGTGTGAAGATCTTCTTCCTACATGGAAGCCTCTCATAATCCTCCAATGCTGAAGGGTAGCCTCTTTGCACCTTGAATGTGCCTTCCTTCCCTCTGGAAATATGATGAAAAGTATGGGAAAATTTCTGCCCATATTCTCCCAAGTGTAACCACAGCAACAACAACTCTTGTTTCTCCCTCATCTCTCTCTCATACAAGCCATAGATTAATATCATGATGGTTGCCTTATATGATGCCCCATACAAACAAGTTCTTTGTTGTTCCATCATATGGGTGCCTTGCCATGCCTCCATCCACCACATACCTTTTGACAAAGAGTATGATTCAAGATGACCAAAATATCTCAAGAGAGGGTGCATACTCCCTTTGGAACACTCCATCAATAGAAACATGCTCTCATGTGACAGCGCTATAGGCCTTAGTAATAAGGCTCCTTGACTCCTCCCTTTGACATTCGATATGCAAAATCCATCCACCATCATGCTGCTATGTGAGAAGATCTTCTTCCTACATGGAAGCCTCTCATAATCCTCCAATGCTGAAGGGTAGTCTCTTTTCACCTTGAATGTGCCTTCCTTCCCTCTAGAAATATCATGAAAAGTATGGGAAAATTTCCTCCCATATTCTCCCAAGTGTAACCACAGCAACAACAACTCTTGTTGCTCCCTCATCTCTCTCTCATACAAGCCATAGAGTAATATCATGATGGTTTCCTTATATGATGCCCCATACAAACAAGTTCTTTGTTGTTCCATCATATGGGTGCCTTGCCATGCCTCCATCCACCACATACCTTTTGACAAAGAGTATGATTCAAGATGACCAAAATCTCTCAAGAGTAGCCAGTGCAACTTTGCTTCTTGCTGCCCCGTGTCATAAATTTTCAAGTGGCTCACCAATCTCTTTCCCTCCATCCACCTCCAGTCATCCAAATGTGGATGCCTCCAATCATTTTTCCCCTTGGTATCTCCCCAATGAAGACTACCAATATCCCAAAGAAAATCTTCCTCCTTACACCTCATGGGAAGTTGAGATGTCACCCTTTGAAGATCCCCTAGAGAAGACCTCTCATCAATAATCCTCTTGAATGCAAAAGAATCCAAGTGTGATGAAGGTAAAACATCATCAGGAAGTGGCACAACACTCAACATGCCCTCCACAATCTTGCACCCCCACTCCTTCTGCTACATGCAACTCAACAAAGGTGCAAGGGACTGAATGTTTATCCCCTCCTGGATCAATCCAAAGTTGCACAGCACTGTGCAAGCTTGTTGTTCCACATCAACAAGGTGTTTTGATCCTTGAACATGTGAGAACAATTTTCCAAGATCTCCCATAAAATTTTCTGAAATGATAGGAAATGAAAATTTATGCATACCTTTGTGAGCCTTTGGAACATCTTGTATGGCTGCAAGAGTTCCTCCCTTCAATGTATTGGCTGATCCAACTGCTGCTATGGATGGCTGCGCCTTCATGAATGTGACAGCGCTGGTAAAGGTCTCCTTCTCACTGTCAAATTTTCGGATCACTCTTTGGGTGAAATCTGAAAAAGTAGACACCCTTGCATGATTCACATGGCTAAACCACCAGGATCTTGCCTCTCCCTCCAAGTGCAGTGCTGAGACCTCTACAGCCTATTTTTCCACTACTGGATGTAGTAGGAAAAATGATTCTACCTTCATCACCCAAGATTTTGTTGTACATAAGGGTGATCCATCAAAGGTAGACAATAGGAATATATTGCCCCTTATCATCATGCTGCTACATGGCCTTCTTTCCTCTCTCAGTTGGATAAACGGAGGAAGATCTAGGATCTCTTTGACAGTCCTAAGTTAGCACTTGTATTCTGCCAAATATCCACTCAGGATCTTATGTTCTAAGTGGTATTCTTGCTCTCCACTTCCTCTATGACAACAGGAAATGCATGCATCTTCTTCTTCCCCTTGAAACCTTCTAGAGGTCTCACTGCAGCTTTCTCCTCCTCGAAACCCTCTTAGAGTTTCAATCCATTCCTCTTCTCTCTTCTAAGATCTGAAAATCGATGAGAGTAATCTCATCCTCTCCATTATTTCATTCTCCTCTTCTTCTTATCTTCTGATTGGATCTGAAATCGACAGGCTGAGCCAAGATGGCAACTTTGATACCATTGTAATATCCCAAAATAGGGATCTTCTACAACAAATAGAATATCTAAAGATATTCTAAAGTTGCAGCTTCAGCACATCATGAGAATGGAAATGTATATCAGCTCATTAGATGTAAAATAACATCTCATCAGCATATGAAAGAACCTCAGCAAGTATATGGCCTATATCCTCCTTCCCAAGTGGGGAAATGCAGCAATACAGGGCATAAAACAAATGTCTTCAGAAAATAACGCTATACCTGTGAGGAATGGGACCTGGATCCCTTAGAATACATCATATACAACTCACATGAAGAATTATAGGTGAAACAAATCACTCTAGCCAATATAAACAGATCTCCCCAAGTAAATATGCCTCAAATAAGCCCAAACCCCATAGCCTAACTCATGCAGAAAGGACTGAAGCAAGAACATCATTATTTTATTGAGGGTTTATGATGCAAAAAATGTGACATAACATATCTGGAGTCTACAAGTATCCAATCGCTGATAAAATGGAGATTCCTTCCTTTTTATACAAACAAGAGTAACCCGGCAAGGGATTCATGAGAGTGTAATGTATAAAAATGCAGATCTGCAGATTTGGATCTGAAAAATGCTATTTTACTATAGCACTGTATAAATTTAGCTGAAATATACAAATGACAGAAGAAGAATGAAGTACAGAGCTTTCCGGGAGAAGGGTTGGCCCTTCCTCTAAGGAACAAGCTCACAAGCAAGGGTTTAAACCTTGCTACTGTAGCACTCTGGAAAATGACGCAGTTTCTTCAATAAACTGCGTTGTAGTGGATGGAAACTAATTTGGCCACATTCCAAGATGTAAAATATTCCTCGGAATCTCCTACACAGATCTTGCAAAGCAAGGGGAGCTCCCTCCTCTGAAAGATAAGCTCAGGAGCTGGTGTTGTAAGTCTCCCATTGCAACACCCTACAACACAACGTTCCCTGCTACAGGACTAATGTTGTAGCTGAAGGAGGTGCTTGGCCTCAAGCCCAGATGTGGTAAAATGAAGAAAAGGACTCCTCCAAGTGATCACTCAATGAAGGAGAAGGAATCCCTAAGCAGGAATTCCTTGTGCTGAATAGCACTGCATACTCAACTCAACAGCTGAAAAATGCTCAAGTGTCTAAGCAGACATGAAAATGTAATACATAAGCTAACCCCAAAATTCTACTATCTTCCTCCTTATAAATTTTTTGAGCCTCCTCACCTTAGGTCCCACCTATTAGGGTTTCCAACACCATGTGAATACTTTCCCTCCAAAACTGCATTGTAGCTCTATCAAGACTGCTCCTTCATGTTGCGTTGTTGACTTAGTCAACTTGACTGAATCAACATGATTCTTTTCCTGTTCACACATGGGAAGTGCAAAATCCAGCCACTAAGTTATCCCATTTTCACACCAAGAAGGCTTTTATGCCAAAACAAGACAAGTATGGGCCTCTTTCACCCATTTATTCACCTACTAAGTGCAAGAAACAAAATTTAATATTCCCATTAGCTGCATGCTAATTTTAGGAATATTACAGGCCTCCCCTCCCAAATGTTGCTTGTCCTCAAGCAAGTGCAAGGATAGAACTGGAAAGTCTCCTTCCCTCCTCCTGTAGCATCCTCATATGATGAGCTCCCCAGAGAATAAGATGTTTTCTCAGCAATGAAACTCCATAGTGCCTTCCCCAGGCAAACAAATCAGTATTTGGTGCACATCCAAAATGGCTATCATCATGCAAAAGTAGCATACTCAAGGAGACAACTATGTGCTATCTAGAGGTCCTCTCAAGGTATGGAGTTTGAAATGCATGGGAAATTCTCATCCCCAAGTGAAACCTCCACCCCCAAGCTATCATCCATATGAAATGAGTTACCCTCCAACATGGCAACTCATGCACAATCCCCTCCACCTTTGGCTCCTGAAGTGTAGGTGGGCTGAATAAATGAACATGATAGGCAAGAGGGCCTATCCCACGCTGTCCACCTCTCCATTCATGATAAGTGTAGAGGGTATGCTGATCTTGGGTTGCAACATGGTTGCCCTCAAGTGGCAAGAAGAAGATTGAATCTCCAAGGATCCTCTCTCCAATGTCATGAGCCATGCTCACCCAAATCATTCTATACAAGATGAATGGCACATCATTACCATATGGCACCCAAATTAGAAAATGGCTTAAGGTTATGTGAAAATTTGAATGATACACATGGTCTCTCTGGTGGATACAACGCAATCTATGCAATTGTTGATTCAGAGCATCCAGTGGCAAGTTATCCTCCAAAGAATTTTCAGCTATGCATGTTAGCTCATCTACTATGAAGTAGTAAGCAACAATATATATCAGCTATTGTTACACAGTAATTTGTCACCGTCCCTGCAATCCCCTGTCCTGCACATTGGAGGGCTTATTCCGTGACCTGTGAGCGGTGACATGACCTGAAAACACTTTCATGGCATTCCCATGAACATGTACTTTCATTCTCCTAAAGACATATCCTTATGAAAAACCCTAAAAATAGCCTTTTTGGCATTGGCGCGGGAAGCCAGTTCAGTACTCGCGCCAATGGGGAAAATCCTCCAAAGAGGGCGCGCCAATTGGTGCTCTGTCCCAGAGTTGCACTCGCGCCAAGCTTAATAAGGAGTGTTTTTTAAAAATAAATGGCGGAAGTTTTACTCCAACCAATTCCTAAATTGGTATCTAATTGAGTTGGGACGTTTGGCTCCGGATCTCCATGTAGAGGAAGTAGTTCTCCACCTCTCATGGAAGCTTCCTTGAGGATAGGGCCAATCCCATGATTGTAGGGATCCCAACTCCCCTTCCACCATCTATATAAGCTTGCCATTTTCCTTTGCAAGTTAGTTCTCCAAGAGCCTTCATAGCCTAAAGAATGCTGCAAGAGCCTTGATAGTCCTCATAGAGCCAAATCAAAAGCAAGGAGATTATTGTCAAGACATCCGAAGAGAGAGGCTTGTCCCATCCCCGACGAGCTTTACCGAGACATATTCCGCTGTCGACCCGCCGAAGGAAGATTCAGCGTCAGATCCAGGTTGTATTTTCCTTTGTTTTAATTAATGATAAGCGACTTTGGTTATGGTTCCACTCGTATTGTTCATTATGATCATGAGTTGTGTCTTCTCTGATTGATACATAATTTTATACATTGGGTTTTATGCTTGTATGTTTGTTGTGTTTCTTGTATGTGCAGGTGTTTGATCGCAACGAGCGGGAGAATTGTGATCTGTCGGAGCAAGGAAACGGGAGCACCATCTTCTCGATGAACAACAGCGTTGGACTTGAGGTAGGCCTTCTTCGCAGTTTGGTCTATTACAATTAGGAACTTGCACCTTAGCATGATATGATTGTTGCTGGACCCGATCTGGGCTAGTAGGGATCGCCTCTGTCCGCAGAGGGGATTTACCTCTACAACAAATTGGTGACTCCACTAGGGATCAGTTTTACTTCTCTACGCAGGTTTTCCGACGGCGGTGTTTTCAGTTGGACACGTTCTCGTAAAGCATTTCACCCCTCTCTCTCTTTCAGGCCTCATGCTTTAGGGGGCATCTGTTACACAGTAATTTTTCACCATCCCTACAATCCCCCGTCCCGCACATTGGAGGGCTTATTCCGTGACCTGTGAGCGGTGACATGACCTGAAAACACTTTCATGGCATTCCCCTGAACATGTACTTTCATTCTCCTGAAGACATCTCCTTATGAAAAACCCTAAAAATAGCCTTTTTGGCATTGGCGCGGGAATCCAGTTCAGTACTCGTGCCAATGGGGGAAATCCTCCAAAGAGGGCGCGCCAATTGGCGCTCTGTCCCAGAGTCGCACTCGCGCCAAGCTTAATGAGTGTTTTTAAAAAAATGAAGCAAGGTCATCGGAGTAGAGTTCGTTTTCTTGTGTCAAGCTCCTTAAAAAATGAAACAAGCTCACAAGGATAGTTCTTTTAATGTGCCAACCTCGTTAAACAATGAAACACGTTCCTGTTCAATTCGAGTCTTTGTTTAGATCTCGTAAAATCCCAGTCGAGTCTTTCTCTTGATCTCATAACTTGAACCTTCACTCCATCTTCCTTTCATATGGATTGAAGCTTGGGGGGCATGTACCTCAAATTGAGTCACCATGCTGGGGGCATGCTTACTTTTTCAAGCATAGTTTGTTTCCGTTTCAAGCTTGTGTAAAAATGAAACCGGTTTCAAGCATAGTTTATCTTTGTTTCAAGCTTGTGTAAAAGTGAAACCAACTTCAAGAAGAGTTTCCTGATTTCAAGCTTGTGTCAAAATGAAACTATGCCCATTTTACCTCTTGTGATTGCCACTTTATCAACCTGTTGCCAGATGAGCCTTGGTTTTCTCACTCCATCGTCACTATCTACTTGGCCGATCATATGCCTTCACTTGGTTTTTTTACCCATTCTTGAGGAACCGCTGCGATGAGTGGTCTTGTTAGCCAGCCTCTCAACCTTTACTTGTTTTGAGCAGTTCCACCATTACCGGAACCAGTTGCTACCCTTTATACCACTCGTTCCTCCAGGAGGAGTCATCTTTCAGCTCTTTTCTGACTCTTGAAAACTGAAAAGATTTCCGAGTCGCTTATCGTTTCGATCTCATTAAAGTGGTTGTGAAACGACATCTACCCAGTATACGTTTACCCCTTTTTCGGGATGGGATAGATTATTTACGAAAAAGGAATACCCTAGCCTATCGCGACTAGGAGGTTTTCTCAGACATAGTTTTCTACCTTTTCGAATCTGAGGAACTATTTACGAAAAGGGACCATTGGAGTTTACTTTTCCACTGTCTTTTCAAACTCTCTAAACATGAAAAGACGCCGAGTTCTTCCTTTGTCAGACTCGTTAAACCCTGATGACATCGGATTCAATCGTAATGACGATATTCGAGTTCCTCCTTCCTAGGGCTCGTTAAATGTACTAGGATGGATTCGTCTGAAGGACAGACTTATATTACAAGCATATGCTATCCCGTTCAAGCTTGTTTTCAAAAATAATTGGGGTACTCGCCAGAAATGGTGGGGAAAAATGGAACCAACATCATTGTCGTGTCGGCAATATGTCGCTCTTGAACATGGCACTTGTTTGCATTCGTGTCGGGTTGGGGACATCTCATCTCATTTTTTCACTTGCCTCCATGGGTTTGGGTGATCCCTTTTGACCTCTCATTTTCTCTTTGCCTTGTCATCATGACCTCTGATCTTTTGATGTCAAAATACTGCCAAATCCACTGTCATGCCACTGATATGTTCAAGAGAAGTTGACCTCTGCAAGTTTCAACCTTCCTCTGATTCCCATCTGATCCTTATTCACAAAGACATTATGTTCCTCTGTCTTGTGCCGATGATGTGGGAAACATTATGGCCCACCTTCGATCAAGATCACTTCCTGTCGACTTCAGCTCATTATCTGGGAAGCTGATCCAGAGACTCCCTTCTAGTACCTTGGAGCCTGCATGCCTCAATGGCAGGTTCTTTGGGTTCGACGTGAGGTTTTCATCATTGGCCTCCGATCGAGTGACTCTACGGGTGTTTGACGCCAGCTCACTGATTCACATACTGTAGATTGTACCTATAGTACCTTGAGGACCATTGTCATTATTGGTGGTTCCTCTCGCGTCTGTTAACAACTTTCATCATTGGCTGGTAATCAGGCGATGTTCTTGCATGTTCAACTTCAACTCACTTATTCACATGCTTGAACTTATACTTTGTTCAGGTTGAGATGGAGCGCAAGACCTTGGATTTTGTCTGTTAGAATCCAGGCTCTGATTTTGTGGATTATTATGATTGGTTACATGACTCATTCACTGAATGGCTGCGACCATACCTGAGTCTATTTATTGATCCTCTCGAGATGGCTGCGTCCATACCTTGGATCTGCATTATTGTATACTCTATTATGGATGGCTACGCCCATACCACTTATATCATGTATTTGAGATATCAGTTGTACTTCTGTACGCAGGTTTTCCGACGGCGGTGTTTTCAGTTGGACACCTTCTCGTAAAGTATTTCACCCCTCTCTCTCTTTTGGGCCTCATGCTTTAGGGGGCATCTGTTACACAGTAATTTGTCACCATCCCTGCAATCCCCCATCCTGCACATTGGAGGGCTTATTTCGTGACCTGTGAGCGGTGACATGACCTGAAAACACTTTCATGGCATTCCCCTGAACATGTACTTTCATTCTCCTGAAGACATCTCCTTATGAAAAACCCTAAAAATAGCCTTTTTGGCATTGGCGCGGGAAGCCAGTTCAGTACTCACGCCAATGGGGGAAATCCTCCAAATAGGGCACGCCAATTGGCGCTCTATCCCAAAGTCGCACTCGTGCCAAGCTTAATAAGGAGTGTTTTTTAAAAATAAATGGCGGAAGTTTCAGTCCAACCAATTCCTAAACTGGTATCTAATTGAGTTGGGATGGTTGGCTTCGGATCTCCATGTAGAGGAAGTAGTTTTCCACCTCTCATGGAAGATTCCTTGAGGATAGGGCCAATCCCATGATTGTAGGGATCCCAACTCCCCTTCCACCATCTATATAAGCTTGCCATTTTCCTTTGCAAGCTAGTTCTCCAAGAGCCTTCATAGCCTAAAGAATGATGCAAGAGCCTTGATAGTCCTCATAGAGCCAAATCAAAAGCAAGGAGATTATTGTCAAGACATCCAAAGAGAGAGGCTTGTCCCATCCCCTATGAGCTTTACAAAGACGTATTCCGCTGTCGACCCGCCGAAGGAAGATTCAACGTCAGAGCCAGGTTGTATTTTCCTTTCTTTTAATTAATGATAAGCGACTTTGGTTATGGTTCCACTCATATTGTTCATTATGATCATGAGTTGTGTCTTCTCTGACTGATACCTAATTGTATACGTTGGGTTTTATGCTTGTATGTTTGTTTTTTTTCTTGTATGTGCAGGTGTTTGATCGCGACGAGCAGGAGAATTGCGATCTACAGGAGCAAGGAAATGGGAGCGCCATCTTCTCTATGAACAACAACGTTGGACTTGAGGTAGGCCTTCTTCGCAATTTGGTCTATTACAATTAGGAACTTGTGCCTTAGCATGATACGATTGTTGCTAGGCCCAATCTGGGCTAGTAGGGATCGCCTCTGTCCGCAGAGGGGATTTAACTCTACAACAAATTGGTGACTCCACTGGGGAGACGTTGATTTGGAGTATTGTCTTGTATTTTCAGTCGATTCTTGACTTTCCTTTCTTGATCAGCTCTTTTGGCTGGCTCTTTTCGTGTGTTTGGCCTTTGTTTGGCTTCCGGAGGATAAAATATAACCTTTGTTTTTCCGAATTTTCACCTTTTCATGGTTGGCTTGATTGGCGCGAGTTCCACCCTGACAGTCGTGCCAGTTGGCGCAGGTTGCCAATTTATCAGTCGCGCCATCCCCTGTCTGGCGCAGATTACAGCCAGACAGTCACGCCATCTCCTGTAGGTGCTAGGGTTTACCCTTGTTCGGAAGTTTCTTTTGGTCAGTACTTTGCTTCTGGGTTTGTTTTGGATTCTCCTTGAAATGGTGAGTCTAGTTTTGGTTGGGAAAAATTCTTTGTTTTTACATTTTCAGGCATTGGCGCTTGTTGTCAGTTAGCAACCCATGCCAATTTTCCATTGGCGCTAGTTGTCAGTAAGCAAGTCGCACTAGTTGGCGCTAGTTGTCAGTAAGCAAGTCGCGCCAGTTGGCGCTAGTTGTCAGTGAAGAAGTCATGCCAATTTCAGGGTGTGTGAAAATTGAGATTTTTTCCCTAAATTCTTCACCAGTGTGTCTTTCCCTTCCGGTATTTTCATCATATGAGCATAGATTACATTGCTCATTGTTTGAAATGTCTTCTTTCCATGATTGTTTGATGTAAAAGGGTATGAATGCCTTGTTTTGATCTCATGCTTTGGAAGTCCTCTTTGTGTTTGACCTCATATGTCTTGTCAACTTTTGAGAAATTTTGTTATAAAGTGTTTTGAAACAAAGATTGCATTCTTAGTGTTTGATTACATCCTTTTTGCATTCATCCTTCCATTAAGAATATTTTCGTTCTTTTAGTTTTCGTCTCATAGTTTGCTTTTCGTTAAAATGCATTAGATTACATTACATTGAAAAGTATTTTTTGAGATCCATCATTGAACTTAGATTACATTGTTTAATGATTGAAAACTAGAAATCGCTTTGATTGCATTCTCTTTTATTAAAATCATGCATTAAGTAGATTCTCATTTCATCGAAAAATGCATTGAGTGCATTCTTATAATTTGAAAAGGAAAAGGAAATTGTGCATAGATTACAATTGCATAGTTTTTGAAAAAAAAGAGAGGATTTTGCATAGATTACATTGCATTATTCGCATCATTGAATGTTTGAAATTACTTTTGGATAGTGAAAGTCATCTAGTTTGGAAAAATTTCGTTTGCAGTCTTGTTGTTTGTTGCATCATTGTTTGAAGTTCTTCCCTTAACTAGATAGCATTCATCGAATTGAAAATTTTTCTTTTCTCATATAATTGCATATAGGATATTGTCATATGACATGCGGTAGGGCCTTGAAACCAAGACATAATTGAAGATCAACCATAAAATTTATTCAATTTACACTAAGGCATCATTGAAACATTAACGAAACATTTAGAGGTCTAGGCTAGAGACGTGTTCCGGCGTCGTTAAACCTAGTAGTTGTCGTTCGCCTCTTAGCTTTAGACAGCACTAGTACGGAATTGTGCTCCCCATACCGTCGCGTATATAAAGGGAGACCCCACTAGGTTGCCATCCTTTATCCATAGGAAGCCAAGTCTGCCGCCCTATACCCGTGATACATCAGACACAACATTCGGGGAGATTGCCTACACGTACGTTAAATCCTTGGTTGATTTCTCTTTCATTTTGAAACCAAGGTGTATATTGCAGTTCACGGTTATTTGGTACACCCTTTGCCTAGATTACCATAGTAGTCATTTTGATCTTTTCTGACCCTTTAAATTTGAAAGGATCGTCAAGCGCTTGTCCTTTCATGCTTGTTTCAAAACTGAAAGAGATAGAGTCACCTTTCATCCATTTCTCGACTCTTAAAACATGAAACGGTGAAGTTTCTAAGTTTCAATGTGGTAAAATAAATCACCTGCGATCACACGCCCTGTTAGAATTTGCTTGTTGGCCATTTGATTGTGTGCCTTAGTTTTTAGCCCGTGTGCAGTTTTGAGTTTTTGATGGCAACTTTTCTAGAGTTCACCAACCACGGAATCCCCTCCGATGGGAATCCTGGTCATTTTCCTCCTTTTGGGAATGTTGGTGCTCCTTACATGGCAACATTGTCCCTTCCTGCGTTAACTGTTGGGTTGCCTGTTTGGTTGTTTTCAACCTCTGTGGTCCCAAATGTCTCGGCTACTATTCAATCAGTTCCTCCACCTGAACAACATCATGTTGATTCCAAGGTGGACCTCTCCCCTTCTTCGCCTATTTCTGTGTCCTCCTCTTCTACTTCGCCTGGTGAAATTCTGGATTCGAGTAACCAGGTGGCTAAGAAGAAGAATAAGAAGACAAAGAAGAAGAAGTCTGATAAGCGAGAGGCTAAAAGTGCAGCTACTGCTTCTGAAACATCTCCTCTTAATAAACCTTCCAACCCTCCACGGAAATTCAAGTTCCCTTGCATGTTGTGCACAGGAAACCATCTTCTTCGAGACTGCCCTGGCATTCCCAAGGTGCTCGAAGTATGGTCCAATGGTCGCCCACCATTACCTTTGGCTTCCGGGAGTCAAGTTGGGGCACGTCTTCAACTAGTGCTGGTAAGGCTCCTAAGAAGCAGGGTAAGATTACCAATCCCTGTAAGTTGTGTGGGGGGCATCATGCCATTCACCTTTTTCCGTATATGGATGAAGCCAAGCGAGTTTTGGACAACTCGACTGTTTCTCCGCCGTGCCTTCTGGCTGGTTACAAACAACTTTCCTTGAGTCCTCCACCAGTTGATCCTACGATTGGTCAAGAGTCATCCTTGGTCGATCTCAATCCCTCGAAAATTCAAATTCAGGAATCAATCCCTGACCAACCATTGGTTGTGGGATCGGTTGAGCTGGCCCCGCCTGCGGTGCACCAGGTCTTTTCTATTGAGAGTGGATCTCACACCCCCCATGTTCTTCTAGTTTCTTCAGATTCTTCGGACTTGGAGAAAGATTCTCCTGTCCCTATACCTCAAGAAGCTGCTCCTCCGCCTCCTGTGATGGGGGTTCCGGAGGATACCCCTCCCACCTTTGAGATGGAGGTCATGGAGGATGCTCCTTCTTCCGTAACACTAGGGGAAGACCTTCTCAGTTTGATGGTAGCCCCTCGATCTGTTACATAGTAATTTGTCACCGTCCCTGCAATCCCTCGTCCCGCACATTGGAGGGCTTATTCCGTGACTTGTGAGCGGTGACATGACCTAAAAACACTTTCATGGCATTCCCCTGAACATGTACTTTCATTCTCCTGAAGACATCTCCTTATGAAAAACCCTAAAAATAGCCTTTTTGGCATTGGCACGGGAAGCCAGTTCAGTACTCGCGCCAATGAGGGAAATCCTCCAAAGAGGGCGCGCCAATTGGCGCTCTGTCCCAGATTCGCACTCGCGCCAAGCTTAATAAGGAGTGTTTTTTAAAAATAAATGGTGGAAGTTTCACTCCAACCAATTCCTAAACTGGTATCTAATTGAGTTGGGACATTTGGCTCCGGATCTCCATGTAGAGGAAGTAGTTTTCCACCTCTCATGGAAGCTTCCTTGAGGATAGGGCCAATCCCATGATTGTAGGGATCCCAACTCCCCTTCCACCATCTATATAAGCTTGCCATTTTCCTTTGCAAGCTAGTTCTCCAAGAGCCTTCATAGCCTAAAGAATGCTACAAGAGCCTTGATAGTCCTCATAGAGCCAAATCAAAAGTAAGGAGATTATTGTCAAGACATCCGAAGAGAGAGGCTTGTCCCATCCCTGACGAGCTTTACTGAGACGTATTCCGTTGTCGACCCGCCGAAGGAAGATTCAGCGTCAGAGCCAGGTTGTATTTTCCTTTGTTTTAATTAATGATAAGTGACTTTGGTTATGGTTCCACTCATATTGTTCATTATGATCATGAGTTGTGTCTTCTCTGACTGATACATAATTGTATACATTGGGTTTTATGCTTGTATGTTTGTTGTGTTTCTTGTATGTGCAGGTGTTTGATCGCGACGAGCGGGAGAATTGTGATCTGCCGGAGCAAGGAAACGGGAGCGCCATCTTCTCCATGAACAACAGCATTGGACTTGAGGTAGGCCTTCTTCGCAATTTGGTCTATTACAATTAGGAACTTGCACCTTAGCGTGATACAATTGTTGCTAGACCCGATCTGGGCTAGTAGGGATTTCCTCTGTCCGCAGAGGGGATTTACCTCTACAACAGCTGTATACAATCAAAACAACAAAACACTTGCCCAAAGTCATGTAGGAATGGGTTATCATCATTACAAAATTTGACCCTAAAGCATTAGGGGAATTTTGAGGTCTAAAATGGGCCTCCTAAGAAAAATGTACAACCAAAATAAACTTATGAGAACCAATAGGATTCAAGATGATGATGTCAACCATGGGGGATGATTCACCATTTTTGGAGTAAAAACGTACAAAGATTAAAAATAATAAAATAATAAAACTACTTTTTCAACTCGTATTTTCAACTTCTCTCCATAAGGTTTTACTCAAATTTCAAGCAGGAGTACTCGTTGGATGCAAAATTTAATTCCTCATCCAAGAGGTACCCATGTTGCATACTTTTGATGGACCCTGCTACACGAAAAATGAGAAATACATGAAAAAACGTGATTGTAATCACATTTTTCATGTATTTCTCATTTTTCGTGTAGTAGAGTCCATCAAAAGTATGTAACATGGGTACTCCTTGGATGGGGAATTGAATTTTGCATCCAATGAGTATTCCTGCTCGAAATTTGAGTAAAACCTTAAGGAGATAAGTTCAAAATACGAGTTGAAAAAGTAGTTTTTTCTTTTTTACCTCTAAAATTTGATGATGTAATCAAATCTTATTTTATTATTTCCACTATTATTTTATAATTTCCATAGGAGGCCCATTTTAGACCTCAAAATTTCCCTAATGGTGACCATGGAACCCATAAATAATCTTGCTCTCTTGTGGAGCAATGCATTGTTTACATATGTTGAGAAGATATAAATACTCAATAGAGTAATCAACAAGCACATAAATGTATTTCTTACCATGCATCATGTGTGAGCTGAAGGTGAGGTCCATGAGTGAGTCCTCCCATGAGAATCCCCCCATAAAAATCTGCAAGAAGAGAGGGTGCATACTCCCTTTGGAACACTCCATCAATAGAAACATGCTCTCATGTGACATCGATGTAGGCCTTAGTAATAAGGCTCCGTGACTCCTCCCTTTGACATTCCATATGAAAAATCCATCCACCATCATGCTGCTATGAGAGAAGATCTTCTTCCTACATGGAAGCCTCTCATAATCCTCCAATGCTGAAGGGTAGCCTCCTTGCACCTTGAATGTGCCCTCCTTCCCTCTAGAAATATCATGAAAAGTATGGGAAAATTTCTTCCCATATTCTCCCAAGTGTAACCACAGCAACAACAACTCTTGCTGCTCCCTCATCTCTCCCTCATACAAGCCATAGAGTAAGATCATGATGGTTTCCTTGTATGATGCCCCATACAAACAAGTTCTTTGCTGTTCCATCATATGGGTGCCATGCCATGCCTCCATCCACCACATACCTTTTGACAAAGAGTATGATTCAAGATGACCAAACTCTGTCAATATTAGCCAGTGTAGCTTTGCTTCTTGCTGCCCTATTTCATAGATCTGCATGTGGCTCACCAACCTCTTTCCCTCCATACACCTCCTTTCATCCAAATGTGGATGCCTCCAATCATTTTTCCCCTTGGTATCTCCCCAATGAAGACTACCAATCTCCCAAAGCAAATCTTCCTCCTTACACCTCATGGGAAGTTGAGATGTAACCCCTTGGATATCCCCTAGAGAAGACCTCTCATCAATAATCATCTTGAATTCAAAAGAATCCAAGTGTGCTGAAGGTAAAACATCATCAGAAAGTGGCACAACACTCAACATGCCCTCCACAATCTTGCACCCCCACTCCTCCTGCTGCATGCAACTCAACAAAGGTGCAAGGGACTGAATGTTTATCCCCTCCTGGATCAATCCAAAGTTTCACAGCACTGTGCAAGCTTGTTGCTCCACATCAGCAAGGTGTTTTGATCCTTGAACATGCGAGGAAAATTTTCCAAGATCTCCCGTAAAATTTTCTGAAATGATAGGAAATGGAAATTTATGCATACCTTGGTGAGCCTTTGGAACATCTTGTATGGCTACAAGATTTCCTCCCTTCGATGTATTGGCTGATCCAACTGCTGCTATGGATGGCTGCCCCCTCATGAATGTGACAGCGCTAGTAAAGGTCTCCTTCTCACTGTCAAATTTTTTGATCACTCTTTGGGTGAAATCTGCAAAAGTAGACACCCTTGCATGATTCACATGGTTGAACCACCAGGATCTTGCCTCTCCCTCCAAGTGCAGCGCTGAGACCTCTACAACCTCTCTTTCCACTACTGGATGTAGTAGGAAAAATGCTTCTAACTTCATCACCCAAGATTCTTTTGTACATAACGGTGATCCATCAAAGGTAGACAATAGGAATCTATTACCCCTTATCATCCTACTACTGCATGGCCTTATTTCCTCTCTTAGTTGGATAAACTAAGGAAGATCTATGATCTCTTTGACAGTCCTAGGTTGGCACTTGTATTTTGCCAAATATCCACTCAAGATCTCATGTTCTAAGTGGTCTTCTTGCTCTCCACTTACTCTATGAGAATAGGAAGTGCATGCATCTTATTCTTCCCCTTGAAACCTCCTAGAGGTCTCACTGCAACTTTCTCCTCCTTGAAACCCTCTTGGAGTTTCAATGCATTCCTCTTCTCTCTTCTTAGATCTGAAAATCGATGAGAGTAATCTCATCCTCTCCATCATTTCATTCTCCTCTTCTTCTTATCTTCTGATTGGATGTGAAATCCACATGCCGAGCCAAGATGGCAGCTTTGATACGACTGTAATATCCCAAAATAGGGATCTTCTACAATAAATAGAATATCTAAATATATTCTAAAGTTGGAGCTTCAGCACATCATGAGAATCGAATGTATATTAGCTCATTAGATGTAAAATAACATCTCATCAGAAGATGAAATAACCTCAGCAAGTATATGGCCTATATCCTCCTTCCCAAGTGGGGAAATGCAGCAATACAGGGTATAAAACAGCTGTCTTTAGAAAATAATGCTATACCTGTGAGGAATGGGACCTGGATCCATTATAATACATCATATACAACTCACATGCAGAATTAGAGGTGAAACAAATCACTCTATCCAATATAGACATATCTCCCCATGTCAATATGCCTCAAATAAGCCCAAACCCCATATCCTAACTCATGCAGAAAGGACTGAAGCAAGAACAACATTATTTTATTGAGGGTTTATGTAGAAAACAATGTGACATAATAGATCTGGAGTCTACAAGCATCCAATGGCTGAGAAAATGGAGATTCCTTCCTTTTTATACAAACAAGAGTAACCCGGCAAGGGGTTCATGAGAGTATAGTGTATAAAAATGCAGATCTACAGATCTAGATCTAAAAAATGTAGTTTTACTACAGCACTGTATAAATGTAGCTGAAATATACAAATGACAGAAGAAGAATGAAGTACAGATCTTTTCGGGAGAAGGGTTGGCCCTTCCTCTAAGGAACAAGCTCACAAGCAAGGGTTTAAACCCTGCTACTGCAGCACTGTGGAAAATGACGCAGTCTGGATGAAAACTGATTTGGCCACATTCCAAGATGTAAAATATTCCCTGGAATCTTCTGCATAGATCTTGCAAAGCAAGGGGAGCTCCCTCCTCTGAAAGATAAGCTCAAGAGCTGGTGTTGTAAGTCTCCCACTGCAACACCGTGCAACACAGCGTTCCCTGCTACAGGAATAATGTTGTAGCTGAAGGAGGTGCTTGGACTCAAGCCCGGATGTGGGAAAATGAAGAACAAGACTCCTCCAAGTGATCACTCAATGAAGGAGAAGGAATCCCTAAGTAGGAATGCCTTGTGCTGAACAACACTGCATACTCAACTCAACAGCTGAAGAATGCTCAAGTGTCTAAGCAAACATGAAAATGTAATACATAAGCTAACCCAAAAATTCTGTTATCTTCCTCCTTATAAATTTTGTGAGCCTCCTTACCTTGGGTCCCACCTATTAGGGTTTCCAACACCATGTGAATACTTTCCCTCCAAAACTGCGTTGTAGCTCTATCAAGGCTGCTCCTCCATGCTGTGTTGTTGACTTGGTCAACTTGACTGAATCAACATGATTCTTTTCCTGTTCACACATGGGAAGTGCAAAATCCAGCCACTAAGTTATCCCCTTTTCACACCAAGAAGGCTTTTATGCCAACACAAGACAAGTATGGGCCTCTTTCACCCATTTATTCACCTACTAAGTGCAAGAAACAAAATTTAATATTCCCATTAGCTGCATGCAAATTTTAGGAATATTACAATATTTGAGGAATCTTTGAGATTCCTAGGGAGCCCAAATTTGACCAAGTCAGAAGGGGGTTGAGTTTATAGTAAAATTTCACAGTTTTTCGCCAGGAATTCAACTGTGCAATCCATTTCTTCAACATAGTTGTGAATTATCAAGTTGTGCCTGAAAGTGGAGGTATAAGATGTATTAATTCCATGTCTTCATTTGATTTTTTTTGAGATTATGATTTGATGTTGATATCCTTGCTTTCCATTTTGTTGGAGGATCCTTGTATGCCACTTCGTGTGAGAGTTTGATATTTTGTCAGGCTAAAGGAGAACTTTTATGAGTGAGAGTTATTATAGAGGAGCATCTCATAGAGAGACATGCCACTCCAGTTAAGGGATTTCTTCCTTGTAATGAAAAAGAATAAATCATTTACTCATCATCATCTTTCAACATTTAATGAAGCGACCTCCCCACACTTGACATCGTGGCTAGAGATGTAACTCACACTTTGTGAAATCTGTTATCAACTTGTGTGTGTTCTTTGAATTGATGTTTGCCTTTATGTTTCCTCTTCTTTAAAGTATGCACATGTGGTTTTTTATACTCTTTCACATGAAATTCTGCTAACATCACAGAAGTAAAAGATATTGATTTATTCAGATAGCTGAGAGAATTCATATCACTAAATATACACTTGTTGCATAGAGTTGTCGTAAGATTGAAACCCTCAAAGTTTAAATAAATAATATCAAAATTTAATCACTTCTTACTATTCAATTAAATACATTCTATTACCCTAGACAAGTTTACTATCCAACATAGCCATTACCCCTACAGTACCACACAACCAAAAGTGTAGCTCAGAAATAATTATTTCATTATGAAGGGTTTGTGGGTGTGGAAATGCACATAACATCAACTGTACAAATTTATCACTACCAGGTAACTATGGAAAATCAAAAACAAAAAATTAGAGGGTTCCTTTGAAAATACATAGGAATAGTAAGACAAAAACCTTGCAATCCTTAGAGGGATTCAATCAAACTGTGTAAGCATAACCCTCTTAATGAAGCTGTTGAAATTTGCAACAAGAAATGGTGAAATTGGCAACCAGAAAGGACAAAAAATGCACACACGTTGGTGTGGGATTCCAATCACACATTGGTGAGAAATTCACTTACACATTAGTATTAAATGTGTATGTCTAATTTATTTTCCCCTTAAATAAATTGGACAATAAATTTTAATTTCATCTCGTAACAACTTGTATGAGTTAACTAAGTTAGAAATACTGAGTTAGCTCAAGAATTTCAAGTTGAGGGTCAAAGGTGAGGCATGTAGAGTGATTCTAATATTTTCGGGGTGCAGTTGCAGTTAATGCACTAGTGTGGTGTGAGTGTAATCAGTTAACTCGAATTAATTGAGTTAAAATCAGTTTAACTACTTCTAACAAAGTGATGAATTAGTGAGAGGTCCAGTGAATTAAATTAGATTTAATTCACAAGTAGTGATCAATCATATAACTAATGATTCACTATTAATAGCTTCATGCATGTCATTTCTGAGGAAGACCCAATTGAGACAGAGGTTAAAGGGAACATACCTATCAGTTGTATAATTAGAAAACTTTACAGATAATGCATTCAATCAGAAGAAGGCCTAAAATAATTCATTCCTTAATTAGATAAAATTATCTTTAAAAGAAGGAATGAATGCATAAGTTCAATCATTGTTTTGGTGAGCACGAGTTGGTGATACCAAGCAATCAGAAGCACAAGGTTGCATTCTCTTTCACTTGGACAGGTGAAATAGATCGATGTAAGAGTCAAGAACATGTATGCTCTCGAGGTTGAGGATGCATGCAAATATTTGAGGAGAAAAGCAGTGGTTAATGACTTAGTGGTTGAGAGAGAGAAATTATCTCTCAACATGGAGCCTCAAAAGTAGTCTCAGAAGGTTGTGGAGCAGCCACAATTGGAAGAGCCCACTCAAGCATAAACCTCCAGGAGTGGGAAATTTCGAGCCAGAAGGGAAGAGGGAGCACATGCAGTTATACCTCAAGGTGTGAGGTGGGACAATGTGGAGATATAATCCCAAGAAGAAATTTGGGAAGGGTTCAGTGAGATGGTGTGTCTCATGGATCAAACTTGGCTACAAGGAGCCCATAATACAACAATAGCAGGAAGGATCAGTTAGATTGATGCATTCTTGGTGGCATAACTCGTATCCTATTGCACAACTAGGTTAGGGTCTTGGTAAGTTGCAACAAAGCCGCTACGAAGGACCAAGAGTTGTGACCAGGGTTTCACCAGAGGGTGCGAGGTAGCTATCCCAAAACTATTGTCGAAGCACAAAAACCATAGGATCATGCCACCAAATCTCAAGAGAATATCCGGTGCCATCTATGCGCACCTTAAAGTTCCATTTACCCATATAAAAATATAAAACTTCATTTATGACAGATCAATAATATACATGTGTTGAATAACATCTTCAGTACAATAATAGTTATGTGCAACACAAAACGAAGTCTAACTCATGGTATAATAAATCAAATTATCCATTTATATATGTATAAACCTTACCCAAGGGCGGATGGAAAATTTTAACATTACAACCTAATCTCCTTGTGTAATAAATCTAGAAAGATAAGCCTAGTGCTTATGAATTGGTTATAATGGAAAGAAAGAACAATTAGAATATTAGTTAAACAATATATATATATATATATATATATATATATATAATCAATTATTTAATTTTAATATGTATTGAATATATAATTTGTAATAGATATAAAATCACACACACACACACACACACACACACACACATATTAAAAATTAGTAAAATTGTAAGGGGTCGGATTTTTTGTATTTTATTGGAAAAAATGATTTGTCCTTTTTTTCTAATTAATTGGAACAAATTTTATAAAATAAAATTATTTTACCTTAATACTTATTTAAATTTTATGGAAATATATAAAATCATTAAAACTCCAAATATCTATCTAAAAGTGTTTCTAATTATTTCACATTTTTCATATTACGGATTAGTAAAATTCATCCCAATTCATACAGTTTAAAATAAACAATTTTATATTACATTAAAAATAAAGATTTCCTATTTCATATTTTTGAATCAAAATAATTTATAATGACCTTAACATAATTATTCTCAACAATCATTTTCCAAATCAAGAATTATTATTATAATATTTTCAAATATTCATCGATCTCAATCTCATTTCCTTTCTTTATTTATTTTTTGTATGTAACTTTTGGTATCATCATTAGAAGTTTATTGTTATTGAAGATGGGAAAAGTGTTGAACCAAAAACGTGGGGCACCTTAATAATCTTAAATAAACATGCTAAAAAAACTTTTTTTTTTCTATTATTAGAGAGATATGCAATTCCTTCTCTACTTAATATGGTGTTGACCATTGACATGTAAAGATAATTTTATTGGAATTGCATGATGTGTCATTTATTCTATTTTCAATTTATATGTAATATTTATTTTGTAGGTCTAAAGTTTCTATTAATTTAGGAGAAATTCACATTGCTTAGCAGAGATCCTCAAATCTCTTCCAACCTCAAATCTCTTCCAAAAAATATGACAACTTGTTAATACATATTTATAAACCGCAAATAGAAAGGCTTCTGAAACCAGAAGATACCTAATATCAAAATGCAACCGACTACCATCATGATTGGAATATTTGACCATAGTCAGGTTCTCTAGTCAAATCCAGGCAAGGAAGGATTCTTAAAATCACAGTGCATCTGATTTTCCATATGTGTAATCATCCCTTCCAAGCCCTCCAACTTCTAAAATATTATTTTTTAACTCCTTAACACGGTGGCCAACCTATCCTAAATTCACCATTAATTAATTTAGATGACATTCAAAAATTTGAGGATTGCATTTCGATTCTCATGCCGGTACTAACTAAGCTACTCTAGGAAGAGCATCACCTCTCTAAGTTGATCATCAAAAAAAATTATCGGAGGGGGAAAATCCACAAAACTAGGATACTGCGCATGGATAGGATCAATTACTTCACCCAGGTTGCAGTCCCCAATTTCATGAACACCACATTATCCCCAAGGACCCATGCCTAGCTCGAGCTTCTACTTTGTTGAAGCACGGTCTAATAGCATCAAGTCCCAAGACACTTGTATGCCAAATTCGAACCCCTGAGCTAATGGCACGACCAAAACAAAGAACCACTATAAGCCCACCTCTGCCTATGAACTACCACCCTAGAAACAACAGAAGAAACTTCGGCACATCAACCAAGCCAAGGCCACACACCCATAAGAACCACCAATTTCCATCCCAGATGGTTGATCTGTGGGTAGCAGAGACCCACTGCCTGTGGTATAACCACCTTATGCCCATAAGTCCATCATAATAAAATAAGGAGCCACGTCTTCAAATCTTTAGAGAGTCCTCACAATAAAACCAAGAACCAAATATAATCAGCCCAAATAGAGGAAAAACACAATTCTCTACTCTCGACCCAACATAACACCACAGAATACCCTCATTATAGACCAAATTTCCACTAAGACATTTAAATGACCGACTCCCAATAGAATGCACCAATGGATACTAGGGCTTTCCAAGAATGGAATAACCTTGAAAAAGTAAAAAACTTGCACTAAAATACCAAACAATTTAGTGGGGAAGTCATACCAATAACTAGATCTTAGGTCGAATGCCCAACATTGACCAGCATTCCACCATAAAATAACCCCACAATACATAAATCTCCTCCTGGCTATCTGGTGGTTACTAGATGAGCCTTTTTATACCGGGGTTTTAGACCTGTACCCTCTGAGTCTCCCCCAAAAACAATTCGGCTCATCATACTCCCACTTGTAAATGCCCGACTTTCGCATCAAGATTCCAATTCCAGTTCGGTGCATGCAAATCATAAACCTACATGGGTGTAAGTATAACTAGTCCCACCTCTCTACCTCCCATACCAAAACTAGGATAACCAAATGCATAGTAAAACCTTGAGTTTAAATAACCCATTAACTTCATTTATGGAATGACCTACTCACACAAGTGTGCATGTCGACGTAGCGGTATGCCTCAATATCCATGTTAAATAACAAATTTTATATGGAAAAAAATAAATTAATTAAAATTAAAATTTTCTTATATTTTCACTTTTCACTGTGAAAGAGATATGCAATTTATTCTATTTTTAATATGAATTTAAAATCATATTTAAAAAAAATATTAATAGCAAAAAATGTTTAATTTGAATTATAAATCAAATATTTCAATATATAAATTTAGTAATATATATATAAGAATTAGAAAAAATTAATAGAAAATTAATTATATTTTATTGATATATGTTTTTAATTTCTAAAGATGAGAAAGAATATATTAACATTTTAATGTGGATAATGTTAACCATAAAAATATTTCAACATCATCTATATTATATAAGACAAGTGAAAATAAAAAAAATTCTTATAATTAAAATATTGTATTAGTGTGTTGTTGAAAACCATCATATATCCATGTTAACCCATAATCCATCAAGAAATCAGAGGAATCAAATTTCTAGATGTGCAACCATTTTCTCAAGTTTTGTTAAAAGTGTAGCAATAAAATCTATGTTTGACTTTTCCCTAGTCAAACTGGATTAGAATTCAAATTTCTATTTCAGCAGAAACCTTGGAGGTAGTTAACTGAGGTGACATGGCACTTGTCACTCAGTTAACTCAGTTAATTCGATTTGGGGAACCTTGAGTTCAGTTTAGTATGATTGATTGCTAATTTCTAGCAATCTCTTTCAGTTAAATTGATTTATTGTGAGCTACACTAGTTCTAACTATTAGAAGAACTAGTGGAAGGTCTAGTAGTTGGGTGTGACTTCAGTCATCTTGAATGATCAACCAATTAACTAATCAGTCAACCCAAAATAATTGATGCATGCAAAAAACTCAAGTTACCTAGTTGAGGTAGAGGTTCAAGGGAATTGTACTATCAGTTGTAGACTATTCCAAGTTGTACAGTGGTTCATGTAGTCAGAGATTGTAGTAAAGGAATTGTGCCATCCAAATTGAGGAGTTTCCTAATTAATAGGGGCCTAATTACTCAAGGAAAAATGCAAGGAAATAGGAGCGTGGAGAACTGAGGATAATTATTGTCCATAGTTAGTCAGTCAGGAAGAGGGATAAACTATACAGTTGCAGGTTGTTCTCAGGCTTGAGAAAGCATTGTATTTCCTCTATTATTTGATTAATGCAATATAGATAGGAAGGGTTTTTGAGCAGTTGGTTTCCCGTAGATAAATATATGTGTATGTGTGAAAAATATTGATGCATGTTTATGATTTGTCTTCTTGATCATGAATTGAAATCTGCAGATGAGTAGAGTAGATTTGAGTGTTATGATTTAGTAAATTTCATGAGCATTTTCATAACTACACAATAACTTTTTGCATGGCATTAGAGAAGGATGCATGTTAGAGAAGAGATTTTGAAATTTTGATTGCAAGAGGATCGAATTTGTGGGATCGATTCTTCAAAGCTAGAAGAATGGATTTATATGGATTGTCAGTTGAGTATGCCCTTGAGGGAGGCTGGAATTATGTAGGCTTATAAGGACCCCATGGAGGCAGTGCTGGAAGATAATAGAATGAAGGAATTCATGATAATGATGTCCAGAAAATGGCATTAGTTGATGTTCATAATCTAGAAGATTGAAAGAAGTGTATTTCCAAGGCGAGGAGGATCATATTGGAGGGAGTACAAAACCATATTGAATATGTATGCAATGTGGTAAGAATTGACAAATCTATTCCAGAACAATAGTGACCACAAGAAGCTAGCGCTCAAGGACAAGATTCGAAATATAAATATGCATAAGAACGAGACAATACCACAGTACATGAGCAGGTTCACACAATGTCATGATGAACTTGGGAGTGTTGGTGTTACGGTTGTAGAAGATGATATGGTAAGCCTAGCCCTTCTAGGCGTTTCCAAGAGCTAGAACATCTACCAAGATTCGGTGCATGGGAGGGAGAAGCTACCAAATTAGGAATTCCTTTGCTCTGATTTGGTATAGGAGGAGATAAGGCAGAATGCTAGAGATGGGACCTCATCCCAGTGTGACGAAGAAGAAAATTTTTCCTTGGATGGAAAGGAAAAGAAAGGGAAATAGGAAAAATTTCAATCCAAAGGAGAATCCAGTCAAGGGGGTAAGAAGAAAGATTTTTCTGAAATCAAGTGCTTCACTGTCATGAACTCAGGAACTATGGAAGGAAGTGCCCAAAAAATAAGGTGGGAAAGAATCCCTCAGGAGGACTGGAAGATGAAGCTTTGGCTTCACAATTCAAGTTGGACTTCACCCTCATTGCATGCATTGCAAGAACAATGATGGGAAGTATGTGGTATTTGGATAGCAGTACCTCGTTCCATATGATGGGGAACTAATAATTTTTCAGTAACTTGGAGGATAAATATCTTGAGATGCACATTGAGATGGGAGATGATGAAGGTACAATGCGACTGGTATAGGTACAGTCACCTTTAAGAGGGAGTCGGGCTCCCCTCTAATTCTTAAGGATGTGATGTTTGTACCAGGTCTAAAGAAGAATAGGTTTTTAGTCAGTGTTGGAAGGTTGTTTCTACGATGTGACATTCATAAAAGGGAAGGAATTCCTTAGACATATCGCCACAGGACAAGTAAATCAGTTCAGGGTTCGAGTCAAGAACCTCTACAAGATATATGTGGAATATTGTGCTACATTGAGCTTAAAGGCAGAGAATGTGAATAGCCGAGATATCGATGAATTCTAGCATAGAATACTTGACCATTTGAATCATTGTGCTTTGAAGATCATGCAACATATTACCACACACCTCCCCAAAGGAGCACTAGAGCAGCAGGATACATGCAAAGGGTGTACCTTGGGGAAGGACACAAAAGACACCTTCAATGATCGAGATATCAAGGCTTATGTAGCACTTGAAAGGATCCACTATAATGTTTGTGGACCTTTCTTGACAACATCCACTGCTAAGCACAAGTATTATGTTATATTTGTAGATGGTTTCTCATGGAAGTGTTGGATCGTATTCATGCAGAAGAAAGACTAGACATTTTCAAGTTTGTTGAATTTAAATCACTTGTTGAGAGAAAAAATGGAAAGAAATTAAAGACTCTGCAGAGTGATAGCATAGGTGATTTTGTGTCAAATGAGTTTAAAAATTTCTATGCAAAGGAAGGCATTCGACAATACTTGACAACACCCCACAACCTACAATAGAATGGGTTGGATGAGAGTAAGAACAAAATTGTTGTGGGAGTAGCAAGGGAAATGTTGCATGACAAAGGCTTACCATTGCACTTGTGGGCTAAAGCATGCAGCAAAGTGGTATATTTTCAGAACAAGAGTCCTCATCGAATTCTTGGCATGAGTACATTAGAAGAAGATCTTTCAAGGAAGAAACCAGATGTGTCACACTTAAGGATATTTGGATCATCAATATATTGCCATATGTCCAAGGAATCAAGGAAAAATCTAGATCCTACAGTAGAGTTGGGGATATATTTTGGGTACACAGAAACACAACAACTATCGTGTGTACTCACCATCCTTTAGAATGACAGTTTTTCAAAGGGATGTGAAATTTCAGGAGGAGAAGGCAATGAAGTGTTCCATTGAGAGGGAACTTCACTTGAATTCAAATCAGGAGCCTTTGGCTCCAAAGGAAGAACCTTAGGAAGTTAAAGAGCATGCACAAGTAGAGGAGTAGATATTGGAGACATCCACTCAAGAAAAGACATCCATATAAGGAAGGAAATGAGCCAGGGAAGGTGAGAGATTATTGAAGATGCTAGAGAGACTGTGGAAGCACCCAGTTCACAACACAGGAAGAGGAGCTCACCAGATCGATACACTGGCTACACAAATTTAGACTAAGCTACTAGAGACATAACCATCCTAATTCTAGGAGGAAATAGAGAAACCTGTATTGGTTGATTTTATGGTAGAGAAGTATGATTCCATTGTCAGAAACAGTGTTTGGGAAGTGCTCTCAATACCAAAGGATAAATCAGTGGTGGTTTTGATATGGATTTACAAGGTAAAGCATGCAGTATATGGGAGAATAGAAAAATACAAGGTCGTATTTGTGGCCCAGAGGTTCTCTCAAGTTGAGGGAATTGGCTATGAGGAGACTATTGCTCCAGTAGCAAGGTACTCTTCCATCAGATCAATTCTAGCACTGGCTACACAAATGGGGTGGAAGATCCACCAGATGGATGTGGAGACAAAATTCCTCAATGGATTTATTGAGGAGGAGGTGTACATCGAGCAACTGGAATGTTTTGAGACCTTTGACAGAAGTTTTATGTGTGCAGAAGCAAGCAAGAATTGTATCAATTGAAGCAAGAACCCTGTGCTCGATACACTAGGATTGACAAATATCTCATTGGGTTGGGATCAGGAAAAATTTTAGGGGCTAATATTTGCAAGTGGGCTAATTTTTCATGATTTTTCCAAGAAAAAGATTCATTAATTTCCATTTTTTCTAAAAATTATTCACCCAAAATTTATAGTATAAAATCAACTTACCTTAAAAATCGCCAAAATTTTATATAGAGACTATATAAAATTATTATAAATTTGAATAATTTTACGAAAACATAGCAAAACATTTTACAAATTGCGTATTATGTACTAGTGAGATTCGGCAAGGTTTCTAAATTTTAAAATAAATTTCCATCCTTAAAATTTTCCCTAGTTGGGATTCACCAGAAGTGAAGCAGATGCAAAACTTTATCATATCGTGGTCAAAGGTAAATTATTGATTATTGTGCTAAATGTTGATGATTTAAATTTAACTAGTGATGAGAAGTTGATCAGAGATTCCAAAGAGGACCTTGCCAGATAATTCGAAATGAAGGACATGGGACTCATGCATGGAAAGGAGATGGGGAAATTTTTGTCTTTCAAGGAAAGTATGCCAATGAGATACTGAATAAGTTCCACATGGAGAGTAGCAAACCCATGGAGGCTCCTTTAGAAATGAATTAGAGGACAGAGGATGCTACTTCAGGTGAAGTAGTGGAGGCTACCATTTATTGACAACTTGTCGGTTCACTAATGTATTTGGTGAACACATGACCATACGTGTGTTATGCAGTCAACCAGATTAGTCAAGCTATGGTTAGGCCAAACAAACTTTATTGGGAGGCAGAAAATCATTTGTTGCGATACCTCAAAGGCACCACCCAGTTTGGACTATGGTACAAACAGACATAGGGAGTGAAGCTTCAGGGCTTCACAAATGCAGAAAGGGCAGAAAGTCCATCAGACTAGAAGAGAACATCAGGAGGAATTTTTAGTGTTGGGTCCATAATGGTTTCTTGGTACAGCACGAAGCAGAGATCTATGGCACTCATCTCAGTAGAAGCAGAGTACATGGCTACCCATCAAGCAACATCTGAGGTGATTTGAATGAGAAAGATTCTTGTTGGGTTATTTGGTCAGATGATAGATCCTAATTTGGTATAATTAGGGGAATTTTGAGGTCTAAAATGGGACTCCTAAGAAAATTATAAAATAATAGTGGAAATAATAAAATTATGTTAGATTACATCATCATATTTTAGAGGAAAAAAAAAATTCAACTCGTATTTTCAACTTATCTCCCTATGGATTTACTCAAATTTCGTACATGAACACTAGTTGGATGCATAATTTGATTCCTCATACAAGGAGTATCCGTGTTGCATACTTTTGATTGACGCTCCTACACGAAAAATTCGAAACACATGAAAAACATTATTGAAATCACGTTTTTTGATGTATTTCTCATTTTTCGTATAGTAGGGTCCATCGAAAGTATGCAACATGGGTAGTCCTTGGATGAGGAATTAAATTTTGCATCCAACGAGTACTCCAGCTAGAAATTTGAGGAAACAATTAGGGAGATAAGTTGAAAATACAAGTTGAAAAGATAGTTTTATTATTTTATTATTTTTTAATCTTTTTATTTTTTTACCCCAAAAATGGTGAATCATCCACCATGGTTGACATCATCATAATGAATCTTATTGGTTCTTATAAAGTTTATTTTGGTTGTACATTTTTCTTAGGAGGCCCATTTTTAGACCTCAAAAGTTCTCTAATGACTTTGATAATCAAAGTTGTATCAAACTCTTTGAGAATCCAGTATTTCATAATTGATCTAATCATATCGACATCTGATATCACCATCTACAGGATTGTGTGTAGAGGAGGATTATGTTGTTGGAATACATTCCTATAAAGGAACACGATGCGAATGTTTTGACAAAGACTTTGTCAAGAGGAAAATTCGAGTTCCATAGAGGCAGGATTGGGGTATCTGATAATCCCTTTCCTACTGAGAGGGAGTGTTGAAAATGCAGCAAGAAAATCTATGTTTGACTTTTCCCTAGTCAAACTAGATTAAAATTTGAATTTCTATTTCAGCAGAATTATTGGAGGTAGTTAATTGAGGTAACGTGGCACTTGTCACTCATTTAACTCAATTAATTAGTGTTGGAGAACCTTGAGTTCAATTCAATATGATTGATTACTAATATATAGCAATTTATTTCAGTTAAACTAAGTTATTGTGAGTTAAACTAGTTCTAATAGTTAGAAGAACTAGTGGACCGTCTAGTAGTGGGGTGTGACTTCAGTCATCTTCAGTGATCAATCAATTAACTAATCAATCAACCCAAAATAATTGATGCATGTAGAGAACTCGAGTTACCCAGTTGAGATAGAGGATCAAGGGAAGTGTACTATTAGTTGTGGACTATTCCAAGCTATACAAGTGGTGCATGCAGTCATAGATTGGTGTAAAGGAATTGCACAATCCAGATTGAGGAATTTCCTAAATAATAGGGACCTGATTCCTCAAGGAACAATGCAAGAAATAAGAGCTCAAGGAGGATCGATAAATTGGCTAATTATTAGCCAGAGTCAGTCAGCTAGGAAGAGGGATAGACTATACAGTTACAAGCTGTGCTAAGGCTTGAACAAGAATTATATTTCTCCTTTATTCTTTGATTAATGCAGTACAAATAGGAACAGGTTTTGAGCAGTTTATTCCCCTAGATAAATTTTTGTGTATGTGTGAAAAATATTGATGCATGTTTATGATTTGTCTTCTCGATCATTAATTGAATTATGTAGATGAGTAGAGTAGATTTGAGTCTTATGATTTAGTAAATTCCATGTGCAGTTTCATATCTACACACTAAATTTTTACAGTTTTTGTTGGACTCGAAAAGAGGTTTTCATCTTGAGAGATTTGATCCCTCTTAGTGCTTGGTAGATTCAAAGTTAAGATGGATCTAAAATGGTTAAATAATTTATCATGGGGGCGAACTCAATTGGTTATCCATGTGTTATGAAGTATTATGTAAACCATATGATTCAAAGTTGAAATACTCCATGGGTCAATCCAACTATAAAATTATTAATTAATTAATAATAAATTCTAGGTTTTCTAATGAATCTAATAGTCATGGGATATAATGGTATGATAATATGATTCTTTTAAAAATGAGAATAATAAAGCTTTGAATGCTCAAACACCATTACTATTATTATTATTATTATTATTATCCAATTTTAAGGTCACAGCCAAGCCAAACACCAAATTGGTGTATGAGACCCCCTTGTTTGTGGGATAAGGAACCCACCTCTGTGCTGTGATTTGACTGTTAAGTCTACAAAGGCATACATACTCTACCCCCCTTTGGTTTTGAACATGTGACCTCTTAGGAGGAAACACATGCTCTTAACCATTAGGCCCACTCAAGCTGTTTCCCATAAATCCTCAATTGATTCCTTAATTGTGTCTCTAAAAAGAATCCATCTTGAAATACAATGACGTGACAAAATACAAAAGAAAAAAGGCGTTTACACAGATTCATAGATGTTCATTAGCTATGAATTTGAAATAGTCACAAAAATATTGTTAATCCATTATTATAATTATTGTAATAATAATTAATTAATATAAATTAATATAAGTTTTATTATTTCAATTATCAAATTTATATAAAAATATACTATTTTGATTATCTATTCTATATTAAAAAATACAATACCATAAATATTAATTATAACACATATTTTTATTAAATATTTAATTTATATAAATAATAAATTTTGAAATTCATTCATAATAATATTACTTATTTACATTATAACGATGACCATCTATATAAAATTAAAAAACAAACCATTTAAGATAATAAATCATTGGTTTAAGTAGAAAATGGGTTTTGGATGGATCTATTCCAATTGGTGTCCACTTAAAAATGAGTGAATGAATCCAAAATTTCTTATCCACACGCCACGCACCACTCTGTGTTTGTCTATACATAACCTCTCCTTTCACTCTAACCACACGCCCCGCACTTCTCTCGGACTGTGTTTGTCCACACAATATCCAGCCACTTTATCTCTTTTCGTTTATAAATCTGTCAGATTATTTTTTTAAAGTTTATAAATATGTTAGATTTGTAATAAAATCTATCATATTTGTGATACTATAGAAGATGAAAAAAAGAAGAAGATGAAAAAGACTCTTTTTTAGACTGTCTGTCTTTTAATCACATCATCTCTCAATTCCATAACATCTGTCACACTTCAATCTTCTTGACTTATTAAGCTAATCCATCTATCCCATCTATAATGATCTTGGAGTGTTTCTTTGCCTTCTCTTTAATCATAAAAACAAGATTTTAAAAAAACCCCACTCAGATTCTTTTTCTTTTTCTTTTCTTAACTTGGAATAGACCCCATTAGTTTATTAGTCTTAATAAATGTATACCATTTTGGTTTTTCTTAGCTTACAATGAAATGTGTGAAGATTTATATTATGAAATTGGATTGAGGCCCACTAAGTGGCACATTTCACATATACCATTTTGGTTTTTCTGAGCTTACAGTGAAATGCCAAAAGATTTATATTATGAAGTTGCTCCCAATTCTACAATTTTTTTGGACCTCTAAGGATCAAACATATATATATAATTAATATAAAAAAATGTTTAATTTTAATTATAAATCAAATATTTCAATATATAAATTTAATAATATATATATATATATATATATATATAATAGAAAAAATAATTAATTTATCATGCGGGTGAACTCAATTGGTTATCCATGTGTTATGAAGTATTATGTAAACCATATGATTCAAAGTTGAAATACTCCATGGGTCAATCCAACTATAAAATTAATTAATTAATAATAAATTCTAGGTTTTCTAACGAATTTAATGGTCATGGGATATATAATGGTATGACAATATGATTCATTTAAAAATGAGAATAATAAAGCTTTGAATGCTCAAACACCATTACTATTATTATTATTATTATCCAATTTTAAGGTCATGGCCAAGCCAGACACCAAATTGGTGTATGAGAACCCCTTGTTTGTGGGCTATGATTTGACTGCTAAGTCTACAAAGGCATACATACTCTACCCCCCTCTGGTTTTGAACATGTGACCTCTTAGGAGGAAACACATGCTCTTATCCATTAGGCCCACTCAAGCTGTTTCCCATAAATCCTCAATCGATTCCTTAATTGTGTCTCTAAGAAAAATCCATCTTAAAATACAATGACATGACAAAATACAAAAGAGAGATGACATTTACATAGATTTCATTAGCTATGAATTTGGAATGGTCACAAAATTATTGTTAATCCATTATTATAATTATTGTAATAATAATTAATTAATATAAATTAATATAAGTTTTATTATTTTAATTATCAAATTTATATAAAAAATATACTATTTTGATTATCTATTCTATATTAAAAAATACAATACCATAAATATTAATTATAACACATCTTTTTATTAAATATTTAATTTATATAAATAATAAATTTTGAAATTCATTTATAATAATATTACTTATTTACATTATAACGATGACCATCTATATAAAATTAAAAACAAACCATGAAGATAATAAAATGATTAATATGTAATAATGTTAAAATGAATATAAAGTAAAAACGTAAATTATTAATTTGAATGGTAAACGAGTTTCGGATAGACCCATGCCAGTTGGTGTCCACTTAAAAATGAGTGATTTTTATGAGTGTCGAAAGGATACGTAGCCGATGAAATAAAGTTAAAACGTATCTTGAATTCAGATATCCAAAAAATAAATCATTAATTTAAATGGAAAATGGGATTTTGATATTCCAATTGGTGTCCACTTAAAAATGAGTGAATGAATCCAAAATTTCTTATCCATGTGCCACACACCTCTCTCTCTCGGACGATTACCGGTTGACCCAAACTCTGTGTTTGTCTATACATAGCCTCTCCTTTCACTCTATCCACACGCTCCGCACTTCTCTCGGACTGTGTTTGTCCACACAATATCCAGCCACTTTATCTCTTTTCGTTTATAAATTTGTTAGATTATTTTTTTGGGTTTATAAATATGTTAGATTTGTAATAAAATCTATCAGATTTGTGATACTAACTAGATAGAAAATGAAAAAGACTTTTTTTTAGATTGTCTGGCTCTTAATCACATCATCTCTCAATTCCATAACATCTGTCACACTTCAATCTTCTTGACTTATTAAGCCAACCCATCTATCCCATCTATAACAATCTTGGAGTGTTTCTTTCCCTTCCCTTTAATCATAAAAACAAGACTTTCAAAAAACCCCACTTAGATTCTTTTTCTTTTTCTTTTCTTAACTTGGAATAGACCCCATTAGTTTATTAGTCTTAATCATAGTTTTAAAAACCGGAACCGGTGACCGGACCGGTGGACCTAATGAACCGGGTTTCTAACCGGAACCAGTCTAACCGCGAGCGGTCAGATGTCAATGAACCGGTTTTAAAAAAAATACATTAAATAATTATTTTTTAATTAAAAAAAAACTATTTTTAAGATTTGCAACCATGATTCCAAGCCAATAGAGACAAAATATGCAAAGTTTTCTCATTTATATACCATGGAAAGTTGAATATATCAAAATGGCACCAAGTGCAATACATATCATCGAACAATACATAAGCAATGAGGCTCCAAATGGCCCATAATGTCCAAAAACAATGCTACAAGCTATGAGCATAGTACAGACTACAGTGATAGTCTACTACAAATCTACATATATGATATATCATACTACTAAATTCTAATCATAATCAAAGTTCAAACTCAGTTGGTTGAACTTGAGTCTCCCGACTCTCGACTGCCAAACTTTGCAACTGCAGTCTCTATTGGTTCAGTGACTCGAGTCTCAAACTTCTGAAGGTATTCTGCCCTAATATGCCCTATTACTTCATTTGGTGCTCCACATGGCTTTACATGGCCTCCTATCCCAGCCAATTGTTGCTTGAACCTGTTAATACCCCCTCCTGCAATAGATTTTTGGCAATATCTGCAAATCATTTTTCCATCAATCATATCACAATGAGCCCATGCAGTATCCTGGCCTTTTGGAGGCATGATGGCTACTACAATATACTTAGCTCAAGCGGCAAGCCTCCAAGATAGCTCCAACTCCAACTCCAGGCCTCCAAGATCGTTGCTCCGGCAAACACTCAATACTCTCCAAGCTCTCAATCAAACTCACAAATAGCAAATGAGTTGGTGTGAGACAAAGGAGAGGCTGCTACTCCTTATAAAAGATTGGGGAGGGTGTTTTTGGAGGGAAACAACCCTCCCATTGGCTCCAAATCAGCCCTAAAACTCAACTGCCACCGAAAATGTGGGTCCGCGGAGGAGGTAGCACCTAACCGGCCAGTTAAGAACGGAACCGGCCGGTTTATGAATAAACCGGCCGGTTCCATTACTAACCGGCTGGTTAGGTTCGGTTTTTCTGAAAATTGAGCGAAATGCCCTAGGTAGCTGGGTTGCCTGGCCGGTTTCGACCGGTGGGCTATCTAACCGGCCGGTTTGGCCGGTTACCGGTTCAAACCGACCGGTTTTTAAAACTATGGTCTTAATAAATGTATACCATTTTGGTTTTTCTTAGCTTACAGTGAAATGTGTGAAGATTTATATTATGAAATTGGATTGAGGCCCACTGAGTAGCACATTTCACATATACCATTTTGGTTTTTTTTAGCTTACAGTGAAATGCGAGAAGATTTATATTATGAAGTTGCTCCCAATTCTACAATTTTTTTGGACATCTAAGGATCAAACATATATATATATATATTATTAAATTTATATATTGAAATATTTGATTTATAAAAAAATTAATATAAAAAATTGTTTAATTTTAATTATAAATCAAATATTTCAATATATAAATTTAATAATATATATATATATATATATATATATATAATAGAAAAATTAATTATATTTTATTGATATATGTTTTTAATTTCTAAATATGAGAAAGGATATCTTAACATTTTAATGTGGATAATGGAAATCATAAAATTATTTCAACATCATCTATATTATATAAGACAAGTGAAAATAAAAATAAAAAATCTTATAATTAAAATAGTGTATTAGTGTTGTTTAAAACCATCATATATCCATGTTAACTCATAATCCATCAGTAAATCGAAGGAATCAAATTTCTAGAGGTGCAACTCTTTTCTCAAGTTTTGTTAAAAATGCAGCAATAAAATCTATGTTTGACTTTTCCTTAGTCAAACTAGATTAAAATTCAAATTTCTATTTCAGAAGAAATTTTGGAGGTAGTTAACTGAGGTGACATGGCACTTGTCACTCAGTTAACCCAGTTAATTCGGTTTGGGGAACCTTGAGTTCAGTTTAGTATGATTGATTGCTAATTTCAAGCAATCTATTTTAGTTAAATTGATTTATTGTGAGTTAAACTAGTTATAACTATTAGAAGAAGTCTAGTGGAAGGTCCAATAGTTGGGTGTGACTTCAGTCATCTTCAATGATCAACTAGTTAACTAATCAATAAACCCAAAATAACTGATGCATACAAAAAAAATCAAGTTACTCAATTGAGATAGAGGTTCAAGGGAAGTGTAATATCAATTGTAGACTATTCCAAGTTGTACAGGTGGTTCATGCAGTCACATATTGGCCTAAACAAATTTCACAATCCAAATTGAGTATTTTCCTAATTAATAGGGGCCTAATTACTCAAGGAACAATGCAAGGAAATAGGAGCTTGGAGGACTGAGTATAATTATTGGCCATAGTCAGTCAATCAGGAAGAGGGATAGACTATATCGTCATAGGTTGTTCTCAGGCTTGAGAAACCATTGTATTTCTTCTTTATTCTTTGATTAATGCAATACAGATAGCACCAGATAGGAAGGGGTTTTGAGCAGTTGCTTTCTCGTAGATAAATATATGTGTATGTGTGAAAAATATTGATGCATGTTTATGATTTGTCTTCTTGATCATGAATTGAATTTCGTAGATGAGTAGAGTAGATTTGCATCTTATGATTTAGTAAATTTCATGAGCATTTTCATATCTAAACAATAAATTTCTGCATGGTATCAGAGAAGGATGCACATTAGAGAAGAGATTTCAAAATTTTTATTGCAGGAGGATTGAATTTGTAGGATCTTTCTTCAGAGCTAACATGATGGATTTATATGGATGATTACTCGAGTATGCCCTTGAGGGAAGCTCGAATAATGTTTCTTATAAGGACCCCATGGAGGTAGTGCTGGAAGATAATGGATTGAAGGAATCCATTGATAATGAAATCCATAAAATGACATCAGTTGATGCTCAGAATCTAGCAGATTGGAAGAAGTGTGTTTCCAAGGTGAAGAGGATAAGATTAGAGGGATTTAGAGACCATATTGTCTCTAATATCCATGAGAAAGAGACTATCTATGCAATGTGGTAAGAATTAACAAATATGTTCCAGAACAATAGTGATCACAGGGAGCTGGCGCTCAAGGACAAGATTCGAAATATCAAGATGCAAAAGAACGAGACAATACCACATTACCTGAGCAGGTTCACACAATGTCGTGATGAACTTGGGAGTGTTGGTGTTACGGTTGTATAAGATGATATGCTATGCCTAACCCTTCTAGGCCTTCCCAAGAGCTAGAACATCTACCAAGATTCGGTGAATGGGAGGGAGAATCTACCAAATTGGGAATTCCTTTAGTCTGATTTGGTAGGAGGAGATAAGGTAGAATACTAGAGATGGGACCTCATCCAAGTGTGAGGAAGAAGAAAATTGTGCCTTGAATGGAAAGGAAATGAAAGGGAAAGGGAAGAAATCTCAATCCAAAGGAGAATCCCGTCAAGGCGTTAAGAAGAAAGATTTATCTGAAATCAAGTGCTTCACTGTCATGAACTCGGACGTTATGGAACGAAGTGTCCACAAAATAAGGCAAGAAAAAAGTCCTTAGGAGGAGTGGCAAGTGAAGCTTTTTCTTCACAATTCGAGTTGGACTTCACCCTCATTGCATGCATTGCAAGCACAACGATGGGAAGTGTGTGGTATTTGAATAGTGGTGCCTAGTTCCATATGACGGGGAACTAAGAATTTTTCAGTGACTTGGAGGAGAAATATCTCGAGATGCACATTGAGATGGGAGATGATGGAAGGTACAATGTGACCGGTATTGGTACAGTCACCTTTAAGAGGGAGTTGGGCTCCCCTCTCAGGCTCAAGGATGTGATGTTTGTACCGAGTCTAAAGAAGAATATGTTTTTTGTCACAGTGTTGGAAGATTGTGGCTGCAATGTGACATTCAACAAAGGGAAGGAATTCCTTAGACATATCACCACAGGAAAACTGAAGCATATCATGGTTCGAGTGAAGAACCTCTACAAGCTAGATATGGAAGATTGTGCTACATTGAGCTTAAAGGTGGAGAAGGTGCATAGCCGATATGTATATTAATTATGGCATGGAAGAATTTTCCATTTGCATCATGGCACTTTAAAGATCATGTAACATATTACCACAGAGCTCCCCAAAGGAGCACTAGAGCAGCAGGATACATGCAAAGGGTGTACCTTGGGGAAGGACACAAAAGAAACCTTTAATGACTGGGATAGCAAGGTGCATGTAGCCCTTGAAAGGATCCACTCTAATGTTTGTGGACCTTTCTCAGCAGCCTCCATTGCTGAGCACAAGTATTATGTTATATTTGTATATGATTTCTCATGGAAGTGTTGGATCTTCTTCATGTAGAATAAATACTAGACATTTTCCAGGTTTTTTTAATTTAACGCACTTTTTGAGAAATAAAATGGAAAGAAAATGAGGGCTCTAGGGAGCAACAACATAGGTGAGTTCGTGTTGAATGAGTATAAAATTTTTTATGCAAAGGAAGGCATTCGACAAGGGGTTACAACACCCCACAACCTACAATAGAATGGGGTGGATGAGAGGAAGAACAAATTTATTGTGGGAGGAGCAAGGGAAATGTTGCATAACCAAGGCCTACCACTGCACTTGTGAGTTGAAGCATGCAAAAACGTGGTATATTTGTAGAACAAGAGTCTTCATCGAATTCTTGGCATGAGTACACTAGAAGAAGATTTTTCATGGAAGAAACCAGATGTGTCACACTTAAGGATATTTGGATCATTAGTATATCTCCATGTCTCCAAGGAATCAAGGAAAAATATAGAGCCTACAGTAGAGTTGGGGATATATTTTGGGTACACAGAAACACCTCACAACTATTGTGTGTACTCACCATCCCTTAGAATGACAGTTGTTCAAATCGATGTGAAGTTTGATGAGGAGAAGGAAATGAGGTGTTCCCTTGAGAGGGAGCTTCACTTGCATTCATATCAGGAGCCTTTAGCTCCAAAGGAAGAACCTTAGGAAGTTTTAGAGTAGGCACAAGTAGAGGAGTAGAGAGTGGAGACAACCACTCAAGCAAAGACATCCATTTAAGGAAGGAAAATAACCAGGGAAGGTGACAGATTATTGAAGATGCTAGAGAGAATGTGGGAGCACCCACTTCACAACATAGGAAGAGGAGGTCACCAGATCGGTACAGTAGCTACACGACTCTGATGACTGAGATACTAGAGACATAACCATCCTCATTCTAGGAAGAAATAGAGAACCTTGTAGCGGTTGATGTTATGGTAGAGAAATATGATTCCATTGTCAGAAATAGTGTTTGAGAAGTGCTCTCAATACCAAAGGATAAATTAGTGGTGGTTTTGATATGGATTTACAAGATAAAGCATGTAGTATGTTGAAGAATATAAAAATACAAAGCCAAATTTGTGGTCCAGAGGTTCTCTCAAATCGAGGAAACTGACTATGAGGAGACCATTGCTCCAGTAGCAAGGTACTCTTCCATCAGATCAATTCTATCATTGAATGCACAAATGGGATGGAAGATCCACCAGATGGATGTGAAGACAACATTCCTCAATGGATTTATTGAGTAGGAGGTGTACATCGAGCAACTGGGATGTTTTGAGACCTTTGAAAAAAGTTGCATGTGTGTAGAATCAAGCGAACATTTTATGGATTGAAGCAAGAACCCCGTGCTTGGTACAATAGCATCAACAACTATCTCACTGGGTTGGTAGGGAAAATTTTAGGGGCTAATATTCTCAAGTGGGCTAATTTTTCACGCTTTTTCCAAGAAAATGTTTCACTAATATCCATTTTTTCTAAATATTATTCGCCCAAATTGTATAGTATAAAATTGGATTACCTTAAAATTTGCCAAAATTTTTTATAGAGACTATATAAAATTATTATAAACTTGAATACTTTTATGAAAACATAGCCAAACATTTTACAAATTGCATATTATGTATTAGTGAGATTCAGCAAGGTTTCTAAATTTTAAAATAAATTTCCATCCTTAAAATTTTCCCTCATTGGGCTTTACCAAAAGTCAAGCAGATGCAAATCTTTATCGTATTGTGGTTAAAGGTAAATTATTGATTATTTTGCTATATGTCGATGATTAAATTTTAATGAGTGATGAGAATTTGATCAGAGATTACAAAGAGGACCTTGAAGGAGAAGTCGAAATGAAGGACATGGGACTGATGCATTATTTCCTCAGTTTGGAAGTATGGCAAGGAGATGGGGAACATTTTTTCTTTCAAGGCAAGTATGCCAATGAGATATTGAATAAGTTCTACATGGAGAGTAGAAAACCCATGGAGACTTCTCTAGAAGTGAATTGGAGAACAGAGGATGCTACTTCAGATGAAGTACTGGAGGCTACCATCTATCAACAACTTGTGGGTTCACTAAAGTATTTGGTGAACACATGACGAGACGTGTGTCATGCAGTCAACAATATTAGTAAAGCTATGGTTTGGCCAACTAAACTGTATTGGGAGGCACAAAATCATGTGTTGCTATACCTCATAGGCACCACCCAGTTTGGAATATGGTACAAACAAACATTGGGAGTGAAGCTTCAGGGCTTCACAAATGCAGATTGGGTAAGAATTCTATCAGTCTGGAAGAGAACATCAGGAGGAATTTTCAGTGTTGGGTCCGTAGCAGTTTCTTGGTACAACAAGAAGCAGAGATCTGCGGCACTCATCTCATCAGAAACAAAGTACATGGCTACCAGTCAAGCAACATATGAGGCGATCTAGATGAGAAAAAAATTTCTTGGGTTATTTTTCCAGATGATGGATCCTACTGTGATTTACTGTGATAATCAGAGTTGTATCAAACTCTCTAAGAATCTAATATCTCATGATTGATCTAAGAATATCGACATATGATATCACCATCTATGGGATTGTGTGCAGAGGACGATTATATTGTTGGAATACATTCCTACAAAGGAACAAGATGCATATGTTTTGACAAAGGCTTTTTCAAGAGGAAAATTTGAGTTCCATAGAGGCAGGATTGGGGTATCTGATAATCCCTTTCTTACTGAGAGGGAGCATTGAAAACGCAACAAGAAAATTTAAGTTTGACTTTTCCCTGGTCAAACTAGATTAAAATTCGAATTCCTATTTCTGCAAGAAACTTGGAGGTAGTTAACTGAGGTGACATGACACTTGTCACCTCGTTAACTCAATTAATTTATGTTGGGGAACCTTGAGTTCAGTTCAATATGATTGATTGCTAATTTCTAGCAATCTATTTTAGTTAAATTGAGTTATTGTGAGTTAAACTAGTTCTAATTGTTAGAAGAACTAGTGGACGATCCAGTAGGTGGGTGTGACTTTAGTAATCTTCAGTGATCAATCAGTTAATTAATCAATCAACCTAAAATAATTGATGCATGCAGACAACTTGAGTTACCCAGTTGAGATAGAGGATCGAGGGTAGTGTACTATTAGTTGGAGATTATTCCAAGTTGTACAGGTGGTGCATGCAGTCACAGATTGGCGTAAAGGAACTGCACAATCCAAATTGAGGAATTTCCTAATTAACATGGGCCTAATTCCTCAAGGAACGATGCAAGAAATAAGAGCTTGGAGGACCTAGAAATTGGCTAAGTGTTGGCTAGAGTCAGTCAGCTAGGAAGACGGATAGACTATACAGTTGCAGGTTGTGCTAAGGCTTGAATAAGCATTATATTTCTTCTCTATTCTTTGATTAATGCAGTACAAATAGGAAGGGGTTTTGAGCAGTTACTTCCCCTAGATAAATTTTTGTGTATGTGTAAAAAATATTGATGCATGCTTATGATTTGTCTTCTTGATCATAAATTGAATTATGTAGATGAGTAGAGTAGATTTGAGTCTTATGATTTAGTAAATTTCATGTGCAGTTTCATATCTACACATTAAATTTCTATAGTTTTTGTTGAACTCGAAAAGTGGTTTTCATCTTGAGAGATTTGATCCCTCTCGGTGCTTGGTAGATCCAAAGTTAAGAAGAATCTAAACTGGTTAATTAATTTATCATGGGGGTGAAATCAATTGGCTATCCTTGTGTTATGAAGTATTATGTAAACCATATGATGCAAAGTTGAAATACTCCATGGGTCAATCCAACTATAAAATTATTAATTAATTAATAATATTCTACACTCCAAAAAGAAGGTGTGCATGTCAAGTGATTTGACCTCTCTTGGCCCATGACAAAAATATGAAGGTGATGTGTCATTTTGTCCATGCTCATGACATCTGTCCTTTTAAATAATAATAATAAGTTCGAGTGGAACAAAATAAACTATTTTCCATTTTAAATACAAATTTAATTATTTTAGATTATGAAAATATAATTTAAAATTATTATTTGATTTTTATAATTTATTTTTCATAATTAACCGTTTGAAATTTACAATATTTAATTAAGAAAATGATCTCTCAATTATATTATTTTTCCTGAAATATATTATCATTATAATTTAAAAGAATTAATGTTAAATAATTATTATTGTTATTATTAAGAACGTTATTTAGAAAAATAAATATGTAATTAATATTAATATTATTCATAAGATTATAAGTTTTTTTTAAGAAATATTAATTGATTTATAATAATTAAATACTAATTTATTTATTATAATTAATTAATATAAATGTTATTTTTATAAATTATTATAAATAATTTATTTTATTAATTATAACAAATTATTAATTAATTATTTATACATTTAAAAAGAAAGGTTTATTTTTGAAGGATTTTGGTTCCTCTTAGAGGATCATAGATCTAGAGTTAAATAGATATAGATATAGATTAGGATGGAACTAAATTCACATGTTAAATAAGTAGAGGAAAAAGTGTTTAAATGTGAAATAGTTATAATGTATTTGTAATAATTATGTATAAGACAATTTAATATAGCTTATAATTTTGAATTAAAATATGACATAGTTAAAAAAAAATAAAAATGATTATTAGAGTTTTGATAATAATATAGATAAAAATATTCAAGTAATTAAAATCAAATTAGCACAAAGTTTGAATATGATGTTGATAAGTGAGAGGAAAGTATTTAATTAAAATGCTAATTAATATTGGCAATGGCTTCATAGTTTGTTGAACCTGTTTGTTTCTCAATTGAGATTCTTCAATAAGATTACTATGCGTTGATCATTTAAAAATGGTAAGATCATTATAAATAAAATCTAATTCATATATGAATATATTTGAAGAAATCTACAAATGTTTTTTGAAAATATCCAAAATGATATTCTTAGTGAGGATGAGAAATTTCTTTCAAATTAGAAAACATAGATATACGTTTTTTAAAGGAAATTTTATCAACTTATAAAAATGGAATCACCTAAATTTTCTAACAAATTCTAGGTTTTCTAATTAATTTAATAATCATGGGATATAATGGTATGACGATATGATTTTTTTAAGAATGAGAATAATAAAGCTTTGAATGCTCAAACACCATTACTAATATGTTTCCCATACATTCTCAATTGATTCCTTAATTGTGTCTTTAAGAGAAATCCATCTTAGAATACAACAATCTGACAAAATACAAAAGAGAGATAGCCTTTATACAGATTCGTAGATATTCATTATGCTATGAATTTCCAATGGTCACAAAATATTGTTGATCCATTATTATAATTATTGTAAAAATAATTAATTAATTGATATAAGTTTTATTATTTCAATTATCAAACTTATATAAAAAATATATAATTTTGATTATCTATTTTATATTAAAAAATACAATACAATAAATATTAATTATAACACATTTTTTTATTAAATATTGAACTTGTATCAATAAATTATATAAATAATACATTTCGAAATTCATTTATAATATTACTTATTTATATTTACACTATAATGATGACCATTTATATAAAATTAAAAAATAAACCATGAAGATAATAAAATGATTAATATGTAATAATATTATGAGAATATTTATAATATTACTTATTTATATTTACACTATAATGATGACCATTTATATAAAATTAAAAAATAAACCATGAAGATAATAAAATGATTAATATGTAATAATATTATGAGAATTTTGATGCGAGGAAATTATCGCCGTAATGTAATATAATTTTTTAATAAACTTGAATTGCACAAGTAAATTAATTTATAATAACAATTGTGCTCTACTTAATTGAATATAAAGTAAAAAAGAATGTTGAATTCATATATCGCAAACATAAATAATTAATTTAAATGGTAAACGAGTTTGGGATAAACCCATCCCAGTTAGTGTCCACTTAAAAATGAGTGATTTTTACGAGTGTCGAAAGGATAAGTCACCGATGAAATAAAGTTAAAACGTATCTTGAATTCAGATATCCCAAAAAAAATCATTAATTTAAATGGAAAATGGGATTTTGATATTCATATATTCCAATTTTTGTCCACTTAAAAATGAGTGATTTTTATGAGTGAATGAATCCACAATTTCTTATCCACGCGCCACACACCTCTCTCTCTCTCTCTGACGATTACTCTATGTTTGTCTATACATAACTTCTCTCTTCATTCTATCCACACGCCCCACACCTCTCTCTGATTGGGTTTGTCCACACAACACTTGGTTCCTTCATCTCTTTTCGTTTATAAATCTGTCATATTTGTAATAGAATTGGTCAAGTTTGTCATATTAAGTTGGTGGAAGATGAAAAAGACTTATTTTTAGACTATTTGAGTTTTAATCACATCAGCTCTCAATTTTTTAATATTTGTAATTCTTCCAATCTTTTTGATTTATTAAGTCACTCTATTTAAGAGATCTTGGAGTGTTTCTTTCTTTTCTCTTTCTTAATAAAAACAAGATTTTGAAAAATTGCATTCAATTTTATTTTTTTCCTTGACGTGAAATAGACCCCATTGACTTTAATGAATGTTAATCATCTATCATAATATTTTAAATTTTATAAAAATTAAATTGAAGCTGAGTGAATGATACATTTCACATATACCATTTTGGTTTTTCTGAGCTCATAGTGAAATGCGTGAAGATTTATATTATGAAATTGGATTGAGGCCGAGTGAGTGGCACATTTCACATATATCATTTTGATTTTTCTTAGCTTACAGTGAAATGTGTGAAGATTTATATTATGAAGTTGCTCCCAATTCTACAATTTTTTTGGACCTCTAAGGATCAAACATATTTCCCGTATGTATTACTCAATTGTTAAAAAGACATGAGATAGTGAGCTGCTTACTCTTTTCCTAATAATTCTTCCGGCATGGTTGATTATGCGGAGTCTTTCACGGATTATGAGGAGGAGGCTCTGCTATGGGTAGAAGAATACTATGTAGTTGCATATTGTTTTACTTTCATAACTATGTAGTTGCATATCGTTTTACTTTCATAAGGATATTCTGATTGTTATGGTATCTCTCAATTCAGTTGGGGATTTTAATTATTTGAGAGTTTTGTTTGTTTTTAATAATTGTTACAGTAACTTTCCATTCATTTGGGAATTTTAATTATTTGAAAGTTTTGTTTGTTTTTTTTTTTAAATATATAAACCATCAAAATATTAAACGCTAAGCTTCTTATTATTTGATTCATATAATTTATATGTTATTTCTAATAATTTGATTCATATAATTCTCGGTCCTCACCACTTAAAAGAACTAAAGAAATTTGTTAAGGAATTCCTCACATTCCAGAAATAGGGTTTACACTATTTTTCGCTATTCTTAGTGCTTTGAAATAATGGATATTTTATTTATTAATTAATATTTTAATATTTGAAAATAGAATTTTTGTTCATATTTTGTATAATATTGAATATTTTTTTAAGTATAATTTGAGCGGGTTTTTTTTGTTAAATTTTTTTTTTTTCATGTAAGATATAGATTTGAATTTAAAAGGATAGAATATATATACATTTGTAATTTAAAAGAGTGAAATTGTTATGCAAAAACAGTTTTTTGTTTTACAAACAAAACGGTCTCAGACATTAATTTAATGTTTGGCTATGCTTGAATATCAAAAATATATTATTATTATTAAAAAAAGCAAAGAAATTGGGTTGCATAGTGGTGTTTGTCGGGGTGAAGGGTCGCGCAATGGTGACAAGCGTGTGGCAAGTCGAGGTGGCGGGGGCGCATGCCAGGGTCAGAGTTGTAGGGGTGCCAGCAACCGTGGAGGCGGGACGATGTGTGGGTCAATTGATCTGGATGGACAAGAGGGGCAGGGTCTCTAGAACTGCTACCTGGAGAATTTTCGGACACTCTTTATAAGCCTTATGGATAGGGTCGATGTTGTTAAACACATCCGGCGAGAGGAGCAAGTGGTGCAGATGACCACTTTGGAGCAGTTGCACTACTTTCAAAGTCAACTTCAAGAAAGGTTGGTAGTGGTAAGGAGGGGAAAAAATAAACTCGCGGAGAAAGTCGAGAAACTGCAGACATGAATGGCACACTTCAAAGGACATGTCCAATGCGAATTTAGCCCTCCACTGCCTCCTGGAACAACCCCGGACAACCTAGCATCAATTATTTGCAGTGGTTAATATGATTTCTAGAGTGTTTTTTGTATTAGTTGTGTTCTAGTGTGTGTGGCCCAATCGACTATGGACATTTCCCTTAGCGACACTTTTGTATTTTTGTCATCTGGTGTAATTTTTGGTCAATAAACTCAGCCGGGTTGAGACCACCTATTTTGGGTCGAACTATATGTACTCCCTATTCAAAAATTAATAGAAATTGAATTACAAAAAAAAAGGAAAGAAATTAGGACTATAAATCGCAATGATATCAGTTGAAATAATTTTTTTCCAAAACTTATCAAATAAAATGAGAAATTTATTTTGTAAACATTTTATAGAGAAAAGGGAATACAATATCAAAAGTATGCAATGTTTCATATCCTTTTATGGTTATACTAATATTAATGCAATTTATATGTGGAAATTATGGAAGAAGAGGGTGGCTTGAAGATGCCATGACACCTATAGAGAGTTGGAATCTAACAAAAAATAGCACAAATATTTAAGGAAACCACAACAAAAAGAAGAATGATAATTCTTTTCACCACATGGTCTCATACATACTCTTCTACTTTCAATTGGTGTCTAGTTGTCTTTGGTTTTCCACTTTTATAATTCCTTTGTCAACTTGTCCCTCAAATCCTTACATATAATATTCTCTAATCCATTTCTACAAGATGTGGAACATGAATTGGTCTTTTAAGGAGTCATAATCAACTTCATTAATTAAGGAATTGGAGCAACATTGCTCAACATATTTTCTCCTTATATCATTGGATTCATTTTGATATGCTATGCATATGTTTTGATCCACGTGGATATTGGTGGCCACCCGCCTATTCCACTTGGACTCTCACCGTTGTTTCTTTTAATTTTTCGGTTTCCTTAATTGTTGCACATTTTACTATTTTTGGCAGTTTTCTAAGTCCTGAACTTCTGAAGCAGTTTTGAACCCCAAAAAAACGTTTTTTCTTAGGTCCGTTGCAGGCCTATAGCCAAAGGCAGGGTCCTGTGGAAAATCCTGTAGTACTCAGAGAGATATTTCTGATGATATATTGCATGCGCCAAAAAGGCCCTTAAGCCTCATTGTAATGTAGTTCAGAGGCATGTAGCCTCCACATCTCTTCTCAGAGATAAGCTACCATCACCCTAGCTAGTTTATTTCCATTCTGTTTGTAAGCATATTTCAGTTATTTGATATTAATGAAATGAAGTTTTATTTTTGTTGCATCTCTGTGTTTATGTTTATTTCTATATTTTATTGCATCCATGCATAAGTTCAAATCGGTGGTATCAGAGCGGTTTTCTCTTTATTGATCTTATTTTGCATTTCCCAACAAGACCAAGGTATAAGGATTTAGGGCTCAATTAGGTTGAACCTTTGAAAAATCAGCCTCACAAACCCCGACGAGCTCCCATTGTGAAAGAAAAGAAAGACGAGGGAGTAGGAGATCCTATCAAAATATTTCTCGAGGAATTCCTCGAGAAATAGAGGAATGCGATGATGGATAACTTTGCCCAGATCCTTTGGCGGATGCCCATAAACGACACATGTTCATCTGGAAGCCATTATGGAGGTGCCAGTCCCTTTAAGGTACAAGTCAACTTTGACATTCCCACATTTGAAGGCCAGATAGATGAAGATGTCGTAGATAAATGGTAAAATTTGTTGGAAGGATATTTTTTTGTTCATGATTTTTCCAATAGCGAAAATATTACTTTTGGACTCTCGAAATCTGTTGAATTTTAGTTAGCTCGCAGAAGAAAATATTTTATGAATATTTGAGCTTCCTAGGGAGCCCAAATTTGAAAAATCACAAGGGGGTCAAGTATATAGTCAAATTTCACATTTTTTTGCTAGGAATTCAACTGTGCAATCCATTTCTTCAACATAGTTGTGTATTTTCAGGCCGTGCTTGAAAGTAGAGGTATAAGATGTATTAATGCCATGTCTTCTTTTGATTTTTGTTGATATGATGATTTGATGTTGAAATACTTGTTTTCCATTTTGTTGGAGGATCCTTGCATGCCACTTCATGTGAGAGTTTGATATTTTGTCATGCTACAAGAGAGCTTTTATGAGTGAGATTTCTTATAGAAGAGCATCTCGTGGAGATACATGCCACTCTAGTTAAGGGGGTTCTTTCTTGTATTGGCAAAGAACACATCATGTACTCATCATCATCATGTAGCATTTAATGAAGCTACCTCCCCAATCTTGACATCATGCCTGGAGGCGTAACTCACACTTTGTGAACTTCGTTATCAACTTGTGTGTGTTCTTTGAATGGATGGCTTCCTTTATGTTTCCTCTTCTTTAAAGTATGCACATGTGGGTTTTTATACTCTTTCACATTCAATTCTACTAACATCACAGAAGTAGAAGATCTTGATTAATTCTAATAGCTGAGAGAATTCATATCACTAAATATACACTTGTTGCACAAAGTTTTCGTAAGAGAAAAACCCTCAAAGTTTAAATAAATAATATCAAAATTTAATCACTTCTTACTATTCAAAGAAATACATTCTATTACCCTATACGGGTTTACTATCCAACATAGCCATTACCCCTGTAGTACCACACAACCAAAAGCATGGTTCACAAAGAATTCTTTGATTATGAAGGGTTTGTGAGTGCGAAAATGCACATAACATCAATTGTACAACTTTATCACTACCAATTAACTATGGAAAATCAGAAATAAAAAACTGGAAGGTTCCTTTGAAAATCCCTAGGAATAATAAGACAAAAAACTTCAATCCTTAGAAGGATTCGAGCAAACTGGGTAATCGTAACTCTCTTAAAGAAGGAAAGACAATAAAATAAGAGTAAAAAATAAAAACCTACAAAATGAAAAGCGTTTCCATTAGAGATTGAGAACTCAAGTGCAATTGCTACAAACCCACAAGTCTTATCTATGGAAGGAACCTCACCTGCAATGGTAAGGGAAACAAACAATTAATTCTACCGCCAGAAGAGGAACAAAATCAAAAGGGGATTCCCTATTAGTTAGGGATAAACGAGTGTTATTACCTATTGCCCTCTTGTCAAGGAATTTTATTTCATGTGCAATGTACAACATCACATATATTCAACATAAGGAAATCACAAATATTAAGCTCTCCGAAAAATAAATTCAGTGTAATCAATCACCGGTTGATGCCCAAAGTATAAAGCAGCTAGAAAGAGCAAATCCCTCTCTGCAGGAATGCCAACCATCTCACCCTATAATAAACCCTTAACATTTGGAAATATGAGCATATCTAAGAAAGAAAACCTAATAGAGCGTAATAGTTTAGCATAGTCTTGGTGGCATAACGAGTATCTTTTGCATAAATAGATGAGGGTTTGGCTAAGTTGCAACAGAACCGCTCCAAATGAGCAAGAGTTGTGAATGAGCTAGGGTTTCGCTAGAGGGTGCGAGGTAGCTACCCCAAAACTAATCCCGAAGCACGACAACCATAGGATCATGCCCCCAAATCTCAACAGAAGACCCGGTGCCATTTGTACACACATTAAAGTGCCATTTACCCATAGAAAACTCTAAAACTTCCTTTATGACAAATCAATAATATACAAGTGTTGAATAACATCTTTGGTACAATAATAGTTATGTGCAACACAAAACCAAGTCTAACTCATGGTATAATAAATCAAATTATCCATGTATGTATGTATAAAACTTACCCGAGGGTGGATGGAAAATTTTAACATTACAACCTAATATCCTCGTGTTATAAATCTAGCAAGATAAGCCTAGTGCTTATGACTTGGTTATAATGGAAAGTAAGAACAATTAGAATATTAGTTAAAAAAAAAAATGGTTGTGTCAATGGGTGTTACAGAATTTTTATTTCGATGAAGTAAAATCAATTATTTAATTTTAATATGTATTGAATATAAAATTTGTAATAGATATAAAATCATATATTATGTAGATTAAAAAGTAGTAAAATTCTAAGGGGTTATATTTCTTCTATTTTATTGAAAAATGATTTGTCTTTTCTTTTTTTTCTAAATAATTGGCACAAATTTTATAAAATAAAATTATTTTACCTTAATATTTATTTAAATTTTATGGAAAATATATCAAATCATTAGGATTTCTAAATATTTATCTAAAAATGTTGCTAAATATTTTACATATTACATATTACACATTAGTAAAATTCATCCCAATTCATACACTTTAAAATAGACAATTTTATATCATATTACAAAATAAATATTTCATATTTCATATTTTTTAATCAAAATAATTTATATTGACCTTAACGTTCTTATTCTCAACAATCATTTTCCAAATCAAGAATTATTATCAAATTGTTATTATAGTATTTTTAAATATTCATTGATCTCAATCTCATTTCCTTGGTCATTTCCTTTCTTTATTTATTCCTTGTCTAGAACTTTGGGTATTATCATTAGAAGCTTATTGTTCTTGAAGATGGGCAAAGTGTTGAACCAAAAACGTTGGACACCTCAATAATCTTAAACAAACATGCTAAAAAAACTTATTTTTTTCTATTATTAGTGAGATATGCAATTCCTTTTCTACTTAATATGGTGTTGACATATGACATGCAAAGATAATTTTATTGGTATTTCATGATGTGTAATTTATTCTATTTTCAATTGATATGTAATATTTATTTTGTAGGTCTAAAGTTTCTATTAATTTAGGAGAAATTTGCATTGCTAAGCACAGATCCCCAAATCTCTTCCAACATCACCCCTATCAGGCTTGTTGGGCACTCGCATATTTCCAAAACATTGGAAACTTGATAATACATATTTATAAACCTCAAATAGAAAGGTTAATGAAACTAGAAGATACCTAATATCAAAATGCAACCCACTACAATCATGGCTCAGAGGAGTTGACCATAATCAAGTTCTCTAGTCCAATGCCTTGAAATGAAGGATGCTTAAAATCACAGTGCATGTGTTTTTCCATATGTGCATCCTCCCTTCCAAGCCCTCCAACTTCTAAAATATTATGTTTTGAATCCTTAACAAGGTGGCCAACATACCATAAATTCACAATTAATTAATTTAGATGACATACAAAAATTTTATGATTGCATTTCAATCCTCGTGATGGTATTAACTGAGCTACTCCAGGAGAAGCATCACCTCTTTAAGTTGATCATCAAAATTTTTTATAAGAGGGGCCAATTCCACAAAAATAGGAGACTCCACATGGATAGGATCAATTTCTTCACCTATGTTTCAGTCCACAATTTCATGAATGCCACATTATCCCCAAGGACCCATGCCCACCTCGAGCTTCCACTTTTGTGAAGCACAGTCTAACAGTTTGAGGTACCAAGATAACTGTATCTCCAATTCAAACCCTTGAGCTAATGGCATGACCAAAACAACTGTATCTCCAATTCAAACCCTTGAGATAATGGCATGACCAAAACAAAGAACAGATACAATCCCTCCTCTGTCTATGAAATACCACCCCAAAAAAGACAGAAGAAACTTCGGCACGAAAACCAATCTTAGGCCACCCACCCATAAGAACTACCAATTTCCCTCCCATATGGTTGGCCTATGGGTAGAGGAGACCCACTGCCTGTGGTATAACCACCTTATGCCCGGAAGTCCAGCATAATAAAATAAGGAGCCACGTCTTCAAACCTTTAGTGACTCCTCACAATAAAACCAAGAACCAAATATAATCGGCCCAAATAGAGGAAAACCACAATTCTCTACTCTCGACCCAACATAACACCACCAAAAACCCTCAATACAGACCAAACTACCACTAAGACATTTAAATGACTGACTCCCAATAGAATGCACCAACGGATACTAGGGGTTTCCAAGAATGGAATAACCTTGAAAAACTTGAAAAATTGCACTAAAAGACCAAACAGTTTAGTGGGAAAGCCATACCAATAACTAGAGCTTAGGTCGACTACCCAACGTTGACCAGCATTCCACCATGCAATCACCCCACGTCACATAAACCTCTTCCTCGCTATAGGGTGGTTACTATATGAGCCTTTTTATATTGGGGTTTTAGACATGCACCCTCTGAATCTACCCCCAAAAAAAGTCAACTCATTATACTCCCACTCGTAAATGCCTAACTTCCGCATCAAGATTCCAATTCCAGTTTGGTGCATGCAAATCATAACCCTACACAGGTGTAAGTATAACTAGTCCCACCTCTCTACCTCCCATACCAAAACTAGGATAACCAAAAGCATATTAAAACCTTTAGCATAAATAACCCATCAACTTCATTTATGGAATGTACTACTCAAACAGGAGTGCATGTCGACGTAGCGATATGCCTCTAACAATATCCATGTTAAATAAAAAATTTTATATGGAGAAAAATAAATTAATTAAAATTTAAAATTTTCTTATATTTTCATTTTTCACTGTGAAAAAGATATGTAATTTATTCTATTTTTAATATGAATTTCAAATAATATTTAAAAAATATTAATAGCAAAAATTGTTTAATTTTAATTATAAGTCAAACATTTCAATATATAAATTTAGTAATATATATATATATATATATATAAGAATTTAAAAAATTTGTTCCCTCGCCTGTTGCTCAATGGTGTTCTCTGGATTTCGGCCTCTCTAGCAGGCGCACGACCACTGGTAAGAGAAGCAGTTTGAATTGTTGTCTTGACCTCGGTGATAATCTTCACCTCTCTCTCACTGGTGTCTGTATGTTCGCGTCTTTCTCTTTGCATCCTCATTCGTCTCAGTCCTCTGTTAGTTCGGCTCTTCCTCTGCATCCTGGTCTCCCTCTCGCGTCAGAAATCATGCCACGCCTCCGACAAAGAATGAGATGCTGTAGAGGCACCACCCGAAGTCAGCTCTGGCGTATATCCTCCACTCCTAGTACCTCCTCTGCGTCTTCCTCCCATGAGGACAATCTGTCTAGAGCTCATCGAGGTTGTAGGCTCCGCTCAGGTCACCGCCTTGGCTCCCCCATTCCTTCACCTCCCCCTGCACAGACTCACACCACGCATTTCTCCTTCAACTGTACTCTCAGTCATCCTCAGGTTACTGCCTCCATCACAGTGGCCTTCCACGAAGAACCTCAAGGCACTACTCCCAACTCTGGCCTGGAGGGGTTGGGCAACACGGTGGCTCTGTCCTCGGGCCAACTTGCTGGGTCGTTGCACACTGAGAATTTGAACTTGCAGGGTATTGGCAGCTTGGCCCCGCAGGGGCAGCCGAAGGAGAACACTGCGAATGAAGGACAAGCGCGTGAGATGCTGAATGCTGAAGGTCAAGTGAGAAAGATGCAGACTACTAGAGGTCAAGCGAGTGAGGTGCAGAATGCTGAGGGTCAAGAGAGCGTGGTGCAGGTTCCTTCTACAACCGGGAAGGTGATCCATTCTATTGTGGACCTGTACAAGGACGATGGGGAATCGGATGAATTCTAGTGCAGGGTCGTTGAAGAAACTCCTGATGAGTAGCACCACCCTCTCTATCTATTTTTTGTGCATTGTCTCGGCCCTTACTTCAGGGCTTGTTCCTGTTTGTCATGATGTTTATGTTTCAGTTTTTGTCAGCTATGTTATCCAAAATCAGAACTCCTTGTCTCCCCTGCGTGGGATTTTTCTTGAAAACTACTCAACACTGGTTTCCCTCCTGAAGGGCAGTGTTCATCACTGGTTTTTTGTTCAAAATGCCACTACGCTGGGCAATGATCTGGCTTTGGCCTGTTGTAAATAATTTTCTCTGTTAATAGATTACTTTTACTTAGAAAAAAAAAAAAAAAATTAAAATTTAATAGAAAAATTAATTATATTTTATTAATATATGTTTTTAGTTTCTAAAGATGAGAAAGGATATAAACATTTTAATGTGGATAATGTCAATCATAAAATTATTTCAACATCATCTATATTATATAAGACAAGTCAATTTTTTTTTCTTATAATTAAAATATTGTATTAGTGTGTTGTTTAAAACGATCATATATCCATGTTGACTCTTAATCCATCAATAAATTGAAGGAATCAAATTACTAGAGGTGCAACATTTTTCTCAAGTTTTGTTAAAAATCCAGCGATAAAATCTATGTTTGACTTTTCCCTAGCCAAACTAGATTAAAATTCAAATTTCTACTTCAGCAGAAATCTTGGAGGTAGTTAACTGAGGTGACATAGCACTTGTCACTTAGTTAACTCATTTAATTCGATTTGGGGAACCTTGAGTTCATTTTACTATGAGTTATTGCTAAATTCAAGCAATCTATTTCAGTTAAATTGAGTTATTGTGAGTAAAACTAGTTCTAACTATTAGAAAAACTAGTGGAAGGTCTAGTATTTGGATGTGACTTTAGTCATCTTCAATGATCAACTAGTTAACTAATCAATAAACCCAAAATAACTGTTGCATGCAAAAACATCAAGTTACCTAATTGAGATAGAGGTTCAAGGGAAGTGTACTATCCGTTGAGGACCGTTCCAAGTTGTACAGGTGGTTCATGCAGTCACATATTGGCCTAAACAAATTTCGCAATCCAAATGGAGGAATTTCCTAATTAATAGGGACCTAATTACTCAAGGAACAATGCAAGGAAATAGGAGCTTGGAGGACCGAAGATAATTATTGGCCATAGTCAGTCAGTCAGGAAGAGGTTTTATACTATACTGTTGCAGGTTGTTCCCAGGCTTGAACAAGCATTGTATTTCTTCTCTATTATTTGATTAAGCAATACAGATAGCACACAGATAGGAAGGGGTTTTGAGCAATTTCTTTCCCGTAGATAAATATATGTGTATATGTGAAAAATATTAATGCATTGTTTATGATTTGTCTTATTGATCATGAATTGAATTTTGCAGATGAGTAGAGTAAATTTGAGTCTTATGATTTAGTAAATTTCATGAGCATTTTCATATCTAAACAATAAATTTTTGCATGGTATCAGAGAAGGATGCACATTAGAGAAGAGATTTCAAACTTTTTATCGCAGGAGGATCGAATTTGTAGGGTCATTTCTTCAAAGATAGCAGGATGGATTTATATGGACTGTTACTCGAGTATGCCCTTGAAGGAAGCTAAAATCATGTTTCTTATAAGGACCCCATGGAGGCAGTACTAGAAGATAATGGATTGAAGGAATTCATTGATAATGATATCTATAAAACGACATCAGTTGATGCTCAGAATCTAGCAGATTGGAAGAAGTGTGTTTCCAAGGCGAAGAGGATCATATTGGAGGGAGCACGAGACCATATTGTCTCTAATATCCATAAGAAAGAGAATTTTTATTCCATTTTGAAAGAATTGAAAAATCTATTCCAGAACAATAGTGACCACAGGAAGCTGGCGCTGAAGGACAAGATTCGAAATATCAAGATGCAGAAGAATGAGACAAAACCACATTACCTGAGCAGGTTCACACAATGTCGTGATGAACTTGGCAGTGTTGGTGTTACGGTTGTAGAATATGATATGGTAAGCCTAACCCTTCTAGGCCTTCCCAAGAGCTAGAACATCTACCAAGGTTCAATGAATGGGAGGGAGAAGCTACCAAATTGGGAATTAATTTGGTTTGTTTTGGTATAGGAGGATATAAGGCAGAATACTAGAGATGGGACCTCATCCAAGTGTGAGGAAGAAGAAAATATTCCTTGGATGGAAAGGAAAAGAAAGGGAAAGGGAAGAAATCTCAATCCAAAGGAGAATCCGGTCAAGGCGGTAAGAAGAAAGATTTCTCTGAAATCAAGTTCTTCATTGTCATGAACTCGGGCAGTATGGAACGAAGTGTCCACAAAATAAGAGGAGAAGGAAGCCCTTAGGAGGAGTGGCAGGTGAAGCTTTGGCTCACCCTCATTGCATGCATTGCAAGCACAATTATGGGAAGTGTGTGGTATTTGGATAATGGTGTCTCATTCCATATGCCAGGGAACTAAGAATTTTTCAGTGACTTGGAGGAGAAATATCTCAAGATGCACATTGAGATGGAAGATGATAGAAGGTACAACATGACCGGTATTGGTACAGTCACCTTTAAGAGGGAGTCAGGCTCAAGGATGTGATGTTTGTACCAGGTCTAAAGAAGAATATTTTTTTTGTCACAATGTTGGAAGATTGTGGCTACGATGTGACATTCCACAAAGGAATTAGGGGAATTTTGAGGTCTGTTGTGGTTGTAGAAGATGATATGGTAAGCCTAGCCCTTCCCAAGAGCTAGAACATCTACCAAGATTCGATGAATGGGAGGGAGAAGCTACCAAATTGGGAATTCCTTTGGTCTGATTTGGTATAGAAGGAAATAAGGCAGAATACTACAGATGGGACCTCATCCAAGTGCGGGGAAGAAGAAAATTATGCCTTGGATGGAAATGAAAAGAAAGGGAAAGGGAAGAAATCTCAATCCAAAGGAGAATCTGGTCAAGGGGGTAAGAAGAAAGATTTCACTGAAATCAAGTGCTTCACCGTTATGAACTCAGGAACTATGGAATGAAGTGTCTGCGAAATAAGGCAAGTAAGAAGCCCTCAGGAGGAGTGGCAAGTGAAGCTTTGGCTTCACAATTCGAGTTGGACTTCACCCTCATTGCATGCATTACAAGCACAATGATGGGAAGTGTGTGGTATTTGGATAGTGGTGCCTCATTCCATATGACAGGGAACTAAGAATTTTTTAGTGACTTGGAGGAGAAATATCTCAATATGCACATTGAGATGGGAGATGATAGAAGGTACAATGCGACTGGTATTGGTACAGTCACCTTTAAGAGGGATTCATGCTCCCCTCTCAGGCTCAAGGATTTGATGTTTGTACCGGGTCTAAAGAAGAATATGTTTTTTGTCACAGTGTTGGAAGATTGTGGCTATGATGTGATATTCAAAAAAGGGAAGGAATTCCTTAGACATATCGCCATGGGAAAATTGAAGCAGATCATGGTTCGAGTGAAGAACCTCTACAAGCTAGATGTGGAATATTGTGCTATATTGAGCTTAAAGGTGGAGAAGGTGCATAGTCGAGATGTCGATGAATTATGGCATAGAAGAACTAGCCATTTTCATCATGGCGCTTTGAAGATCATGAAACATATTGCCACAGACCTCCCCAAAGGAGCACTAGAGCAGAAAGATACATGCAAAGGGTGTACCTTAGGGAAGGACACAAAATATGCCTTCAATGATCGGGATAGAAAGGTGCATGTAGCCCTTGAAAGGATCCACTCTAATTTTTATGGACCTTTCTTGACAACCTCCACTACTAAGCACAATTAGTATGTTATATTTGTAGATGATTTCTCATGGAAGTGTTAGATCTTATTCATGTAGAAGAAAGACTAGATATTTTCCAAGCTTGTTGAATTTAAAGAACTTGTTGAGAAATAAAATGGAAATAAAGTGAAGGCTCTCACGAGCGATAACATAGGTGAGTTCATGTTTAATGAGTTTAAAAATTTTTATTTAAAGGAAGGCATTTGACAAGACTTGAAAACGCCCCACAACCTACAATAGAATGGGGTGGATGAGAGGAATAACAAAATTATTGTGGGAGAAGCAAGGGAAATGTTGCATGACCAAGGCCTACCACTGCATTTGTGGGTTGAAGCATGCAAAAAAGTGGTATATTTATAGTACAAGAGTCCTGCTATAGGGTAAACTGCTTGGGTGGTTGGTTTTCGAATATCCCTCTCAGGGCTTTCCGGTGCCTGAGGCAGACAGTAAGATTAGCTATGTTGTTCACAAATATGGCATGAGCATGTTCATATTAACTTAACATAACTTGATAGAATACGATATAGAATTACCTCTTTGACAATCTTGGAGTCCCTTGGAGAGCACTAGGCAGCGAAGCAAGAGTCCTTCTTCACCGGCTCCAAATCTTAGTCCTGCAATCAGTCAAAGCACCCGTGTAACTCCTAACATAACATATATTCTATCAATCAAGGAAATATATAATGAACTTCTAAATTATACACATCTGAGCCATTCATATCATACTTATGTAAATGTTAAAACAATAATGACAATATTAAGCACTGAATGGACAAAATGAACACAATTCTATTAATTTGAAAGAAGGAGGATTACAACCATCGGTTGTACCAAGCCCTCCTCACTCTCCCAATCTCTCTTATCTCTCAAGTGAAGAAGTCTAAGTCAACAAGCTCTCTAGGAACCTCTTTGACTCTTGGCCTTCACACTATTCTCTATTCCACAAGTATGCAAAAAACCTTTAGCAATCCTTTGACCTTCAATTAAGAGCCTTCAGCTCCTTCTTATAGGAGAGGGAGAAAGCCATTGTTGCCTTTCTCTTTCCACTAGTTTGGAAATGGAAAAACTTAGATGTTTCTTTGATCTCCATGCTTTTTCCTCCTTTGGAGTTCAGTCTTCTTATGGAAATGACCAATAATGAACTGGTGTATTGGAGTTTCCTCTGTGAACTGATTCTCTTGTGAGGGAAAGTCGGAGATTCAAATCATTCTTCGCGGGCTTTTCCCGATTCAAACTTAAAACACGGGTAACGCTTCCCTCCAGTGCAAACAGAGCGTTGCCCTAGCCACTAACGTGGCCCATTCGCTGATTAGCTGCGTTATAACGCTCTTCTTCTATTCTATATAGGCGTTACCCTGGCAGAAATAGGTTTAATTTAGGTCTTTGTATTCCTTCCATATTTGTCTTCTCCTCTGAGCTGATGAGGAGGTATTTTGACCTGTAACAAGTCCTCATCAGATTCTTGGCATGAGTACACTAGAATAAGATTTTTCATGGAAGAAACCAGATGTGTCACACTTAAGGATATTTGGATCATCAATATATTGCCATGTCTCCAAGGAATCAAGGAAAAATCTAGAGGCTACAATAGAGTTGGGGATATATTTTGGGTACACAGAAACACCTCACAACTATTGTGTGTACTCACCATCCCTTAGAATGACAGTTGTTCGAATGGATGTGAAGTTTGATGAGGAGAAGGAAATGAGGTTTTCCATTAAGAGGGAGCTTCACTTGCATTCAGATTAGCAGCCTTTAGCTCCAAAGGAAGAACCTTAGGAAGTTGCAGAGTAGGCACAAGTAGAGGAGTAGAGAGTGGAGACAACCACTCAAGCAAAGACATCCATATAAGTAAGGTAATGAACTAGGGAAGGTGAGAAATTATTAAAGATGCTAGAGAGAATGTGGGAGCACCCACTTCATAACACAAGAAGAGGAGTTCACCGGATCGGTACACTGGCTACATGGCTCTGATGACTGAGCTACTAGGGACATAACCATCCTCATTCTAGGAAGAAATAGAGAAACTGGTAGCGGTTGATGTTGTGGTAGAGATATATGATTCCATTGTCAGAAATAGTGTTTGGGAAGTTCTCTCAAGACCAAAGGATAAATTAGTGGTGGGTCTGATATGGATTTACAAGGCAAATCATGCAATATATGGAAGAGAAAAAAAATACAAGGCCACATTTTTGGCCAGAGGTTCTCACAAATCGAGGAAATTGACTATGAGGAGGCCATTGCTCCTTTAGCAAGGTACTCTTCCATCAGATCAATTCTAGCACTAACTGCACAAATGGAATGGAAGATCCACCAGATGTATGTGAAGACAATATTCCTCAATGGATTTATTGAGTAGGAGGTGTACATCGAGCAAATAGGATGTTTTGAGACCTTTGACAGAAGTTTCATGTGGGTAGAATCAAGCAAGCATTGTATGAATTTAAGCAAGAACCCTGTGCTTGGTACACTAGGATTGACAACTATCTCACTAGGTTGGGCAGGGAAAATTTTAGGGGCTAATATTCACAAGTGGGCTAATTTTTCATGCTTTTTCCAAGAAAAATATTCATTAATTTCCATTTTTTCTAAATATTATTCACCCAAATTTTATAGTATAAAATTGGCTTACCTTAAGAATCGCCAAAAATTTATATAGAGACTATATAAAATTATTATAAACTTGAATAATTTTACGAAAACATAGCCAAACATTTTACAAATTGCATATTATGTATTAGTGAGATTCGGAAAGGTTTCTAAATTAAAAAAAAAATAAAAAAATCCATCCTTAAAATTTTCCCTCCTTGGGCTTCACCAAAAGTGAAGCAGATGAAAATCTTTATCATATTGTGGTCGAAGGTAAATTATTGATTATTGTGCTATATGTCGATGATTAAATTTTAATGAGTGATGAGAAGTTCATCAGATATTCGTAATGAAGGACATGGGACTCATTCATTATTTCCTCAGTTTGGAAGTATGGAAAGGAGGTTAGGATTTTTTTTTTATTTCAAGGCAAGTATGCCAATGAGATATTGAATAAGTTCCACAGGGAGAGTAACAGACCCATGGAGACTCCTCTATAAGTGAATTGGAGGATAGATGATGCTACTTTAGGTGAAGTAGTGGAGGCTACCATCTATGAACAACTTGTGGGTTCACTAATGTATTTGGTGAACACACGAAGATACGTGTGTTATCCAATCAATCATATTAATCAAGCTATGGTTAGGCCAACCAAACTGTATTGGGAGGCACAAAATCATGAGTTGCGGTACCTCAGAGGAACCACCCAGTTTGGAATATGGTACAAACAGACATAGGGAGTGAATCTTCAGGGCTTCACAAATGCAGAGTGAGCAGGAATTCCATCAGGTTGGAAGAGAACGTAATGTCAAGGGAATTTTAGTGTTGGGTCCGCAGTGGTTTCTTGGTAAAATAGGAAGCAAAGATGTGTGGCACTCATCTCATCAGAAGCAGAGTACATGGCTACCAATCAATAAACATGTGAGGAGATCTAGATGAGAAATATTCATGTTGGGTTATTTGGTTAGATGTTGGATCATACTGTGATAATCAGAGTTGTATCAAACTCTTTGAGAATCCAGTATTTCATGATTGATCTAAACATATCGACATCTGATATCACCATCTACGAGATTGTGTGTAGAGGAAGATTATGTTTTTGGAATACATTCCTATAGAGGAACACGATGCACATGTTTTGACAAAGGCTTTGTCAAGAGGAAAGTTTGATTTCCATAGAGGCGGGATTAGGGTATCTGATAATATCTTTCTTACTGAGAGGGAGTATTGAAAATGCAGCAAGAAAATCTAAGTTTGACTTTTCCCTAGTCAAACTAGATTAAAATTTGAATTTATATTTCAGTAGAAATCTTGGAGGTAGTTAACTGAGGTAACATGGCACTTATCACTCATTTAACTCAATTAATTCATGTTGGGGAACCTTGATTTCAATTCAGTGTGATTGATTACTAATTTCTAGCAATTTATTTCAGTTAAATTGAGTTATTGTGAGTTAAACTAGTTCTAATTGTTAGAAGAACTAGTGTAAGGTCGAGTAGTGGGGTGTGACTTGAGTCATCTTCAGTGATCAATCGGTTAACTAATCAATCAACCCAAAATAATAGATGCATGCAGAGAGCTCGAGTTACCCACTTGAGATAGAGGATCGAGGGTAGTGTACTATTAGTTGTAGACTATTCCAAGTTGTGCAGGTGGTGCTTACAATGAGAGATTGGCATAAAGGAATTGCACAATCCATATTGAGGAATTTCCTAATTAACAGGGACCTAATTCCTCAAGGAAAAATGCAAGGAAATAAGAGTTTGGAGGACCGAGAAATTGGCTAAGTATTGGCTAGAGTTAGTCAGCTAGGAAGAGGGATAGACTATATTGTTGGAGGTTGTGCTAAGGCTTGAACAAGCATTATATTTCTTCTCTTTTATTTGATTAATGCTATACAAATAGGAAGGGGTTTTGAGCAGTTGCTTCCCCTAGATAAATGTATGTGTATGTGTGAAAAATATTGATGCATGTTTATGATTTGTCTTCTCGATCGTGAATTGAATTCTGTAGATGAGTAGAGTAGATTTTAGTCTTATGATTTAGTAAATTTCATGCGAAGTTTCAGATCTACACATTAAATTTCTACAGTTTTTGTTGCACTCGGAAAGAGGTTTTCATCTTGAGAGATTTTATCTATCTCGGTGCTTGGTAGATCCAAAGTTAAGATGGATCTATATTGGTTAATTAATTTATCACGGGTGCGAACTCAATTGGCTATCCTCGTGTTATGAAGTATTATGTAAACCGTATGATTCAAATTTGAAATACTCCATGGGTCAATCCAACTATAAAACTATTAATTAATTAATAATATTCTACACTCCAAAAATAAGGTTTGCATGTCTAAGTAATTTGGAGTTAGACGGATAAATATGAGGGTGATGTGTCATTTTATCCATGCTCATGATATGTGTCCTTTTAAAATTAAATAATAATAATAATAAGAAAAAAAGTTCTAGTGGAACAAAATAAACTATTTTCCATTTAAAATAAAAATTTAATGATTTTAGATTATGAAAATAAAATTTAAAATTTTATTTGATTTTTATAATTTACTTTTCATACTTAACCGTTTGAAATTTACAATATTTTAATTAAGAAAATGATCTCTCAATCATATTATTTTCCATGAAATAATATTATCATTATAATTTAAAATAAATAATGTTAAATAATTATTATTGTTATTATTAATAACATTATTTACAAAAATAGTTATGTAATTAGTATCAATATTATTAATAAGATTATAAGTTTATTTTTTTATGAAATATTAATTCATTTATAATAATTAAGTATTATTTTCTTTATTATAATTAATTAATATAATTATTATTTTCATAAATTATTATAAATAATTTAATTTATTAATTATAACAAATTATTAATTAATTATTTCTACATTTAAAAAGGAAAGTTTGCTTTTGAAGGAATTTGGTCTCTCTGGGAGGATGATAGATTTGGAGTTAGATAGATATAGACTAGGATGGAAGCCTAAATTCACATGTTAAACAAGTAGAGGAAAAAGTGTTTAAATGTGAAATAGTTATAATGTATTTATAATAATTATGAATAAGACAATTTAATATAGCTTGTAATTTTGATATTAAAATAGATGAAGATATTAATATAGATGAAGATATTCACATAATTAAAATCAATTTAGCATAAAAAATTTAAAAAAGATTAGTGGAATTTTGATATTAATATAGATGAAGATATTCACATAATTAAAATCAAATTAGCATAGAGTTTGAATATGATGTTGATAAGTGAGAGGAAATTATTTAATTAAAAAGATTAATTAATATTGGCAATGACTTTATAGTCTGTTGAACCTCTTTGTTTCTGAATTGAGATTCTTCAGTAAGATTACTAAGGGGTTGATATTTTAAAAATGGTAATATCAACATAAACAAAATCTCTAATTCATGTATGAATATATTTGAAGTAATCTACAAATTTTACTTGAAAATATCCAAAATAATGTTCTTAGTGAGGATGGGGAATTTCTTTCAAATTAGAAGACATAGATATGCATTTTTTTAGGGAAATGTCATCAACCTATAAAAATGAGTTCACTTAAATTTTCGAATAAATTCTAGGTTTTCTAATAAATCTAATAGTCATAGGATATAATTGTATGACAATATGATTCTTTTGAAAATAGAATAATAAAGCTTCGAATGCTCAAACATTACTAATATGTTTTCCCATAAATTCTCTATTGATTCCTTAATTGTGTCTTTAAGAGAAATCCATCTTAAAATACAAGGACGTGACAAAATACAAAAAATAAAATAAAACATAACAAAATACAAATGAAAGATAAAGTTTAAATTCATAAATGTTCATTAGCTATGAATTTGAAATGGTCACAAAGATATTGTAAATCCATTATTATAAGTATTATAAAAGTAATTAATTAGTATAAATTGATATAAGTTTTATTATTTCAATTCTCAAATTTATATAAAAAATATATTATTTTGATTATCTATTTTATATTAAAAAATACAATATAATAAATATTAATTATAACACATTTTTTATTAAATATTTAACTTGTACTAATAATTTATATAAATAATAAATTTTGAAATTCATTTATAATATTTCTAATTTACATTATGATCATTTAAATAAAATTAAAAAATAAACCATGAAGATAATAAAATGATTAATTTGTAATAATATTATGAAAATTTTGATATCATGAAATTATTCCTGTTATCGCCGTAATGTAATATATTTTTACTTACAGTAAAAACGTATGTTGAATTCATATGTCGCAAACATAAATAATTAATTTAAATGGTAAACGAGTTTCTGATAGACCCATCCCTGTTAGTGTCCACTTAAAAATGAGTGATTTTGTGATTTTTACGAGTGTCGAAAGGATAAGTCGCCGATGAAATAAAGTTAAAACGTATCTTGAATTCAGACATTCCAAAAATAAATCATTAATTTAAATGGAAAATGGGATTTTGATAGATCCATTCCAATTGGTGTCCACTTAAAAATGAGTGATTTTTATGAGTCAATGAATCCACAATTTCTTACACACCTTTCTTCAACGATTACCGGTTGACCCAAACTCTGTGTTTGTCTATACATAACCTCTCTCTCCACTCTATCCACACGCCCCACATCTCCCTCTTCACTCTATCCACACGCTCTACATCTTTATGTTGTTTGTCCACACAACTCTTTTATTTTATTTTTTTATAAATTTGTCAGATATGTAATAAAATCTGTTAGATTTGTGATACTAATTAGGTGAAAGATGAAAAAGACATTTTTTTAAGACTCTTTTGCTCTTAATCACATCAGCTCTCAATTCCCAAACATCTGTCACACTTAATCTTCTTGACTTATTAAGCCAACCCATTTATAGCTATCTTGGAGTGTTTCTTTCCCTTTTCTTTGATCATAAAAACAAAATTTTGAAGAACCCCACTTAGATTCTTTTTCTTTTTCTTTCCTTGACATAGGATAGACCTCAATGATCTTAATGGACGTTAATCATCATCGTAATATTTTAAATTTTATAAAAATCAAACAAGTTTTTGAAGAACCCCAGTTAGATTCTTTTTCTTTTTCTTTCCTTAACGTGAAATAGACCCATTAGTCTTAATGAACATTAATCATGATCATAATATTTTAAATTTTATAAAAATTAAATTAAAACTGAGTAAATGACACATTTCACATATACCATTTTGGTTTTTTTTAGCTTATAGTGAAATGGGTGAAAAATTATATTATGAAGTTGCTCCCAATTCTACAAATTTTTTGGACCTCTAAGGATCAAATATATTTCCCATATGTATTACTCAATTGTTTATGCTCTACAAATTATTTTTGTGGTTTAATGGAGCTTTTATTCCAAGTCAGTCCCAGGAGCTACAGTTAGTGAGCTGCTACAGTGCTGTGTTCTCAAAGGCATATTAAAAGATGAGATAGTGAGCTGCTTACTCTTTTCCTAATAATTCTTCTGGCATGGTTAATTATGTGGAGGCTCTACTAGGGGTAGAAGAATACTATGTAGTTGCATATTATGTTACATCTCAATTCATTTGGGGATTTTAATTATTAGAGAGTTTTGTTTGTTTTTAATGATTGTTATGGTACCTTTCAATTAATTTGGAAATTTTAATTATTTGAGAGTTGTGTTTTTTTTTTTTAAATATAAAAATGATCAAAATATTAAACACTATGTCTCTTATTATTTGATTTATATAATTCATATGTTAGTTCTAATAATTTGATTCATATAATCCTCGGTCCTCACCACTTAAAAGAACTAAAGAAATTGGTTAAAGAACTTTCCAAAAATATAGTTTATTTATTAATTAATATTTTAATATCTGAAAAAGTGGAATTTTTTTTCATATCATTTGGAAATTTTAATTATTTGAAAGTTTTTTTTGTTTTTTTTTAATATATAAACGATCCAAATATTAAATGCTAAGCCTCATATTATTTGATTCATATAATTCATATGTTAGTTCTAATAATTTGAGTCATATAATTCTATGTACTCACCACTTAAAAGAACAAAAGAAATTTGTTAAGGAATTCCTCACATTGGTTTATTTATTAATTAATATTTTAATATCTGAAAAAGCGGAATTTTTTATTTTTTAAATTTGAAGTATAATTTGAGGTTTTTTTTTGGGTTAAAAAAAAGTTTATTTCATGTAAGATATATATTTGAATTTAAAAGGGTATAATATATATACATTTGTAATTTAAAATAGTGAAATTGTTTTGCAAAAAAGCATTTTTTTGTTTTACAAATAAGAGGGTTTTAGACATTAATTTAATGTTTGGCTATGTGTCAATATCAAAACTAGATTATTATTATTATTATTATTAAAAAGGGAAAGAAATTGGCTCGCTAAGTGGTGTGTGTTAGTGTGAACAATGGTGACAAGGTGTGGCAAGTCGAGGTTGTGGGGCGCATGTCTAGGGTCAGAGTCGTAGAGGTGACGACAACCATGGCGGCGGGACAATGCCCATATCGGGTGATCTGGATGGACAGGAGGGGCAGAGTCTCCAACATTGTGGCCTGGAGAACTGTCGAGCACTCATTATAAGCCTTATGGATAAGGTGGATGCTGTTGATCACATCCGGCGAGAGGAGAATGTGGTGCAGATGGCCACTTTGGAGCAGTTGCACTACTTTCAAAGTCAACTTTAGGAAATACTGGTAGTGGTTTAGAGGGGACAAAATAAAATCTCAGAGAAAGTCGAGAAACTAGAGGCATGGATGGCACACTTCGAAGGACACATCCAGTGCGACTTCCACCCTCCACCACCTCTTGGAACAACCCTAGACAACCTTACATCAATTATTTCTGGTGATTAGTATGATTTATAGAGTATTTTTTGTATTAGTTGCGTTCTGGCGCTTGTGGCCCAATTAACTTTGGACATTGCCCTTAGCAACACTTTTGTATTTTTGTCATCTGGTGTACTTTTTGGTCAACAAACCTAGTTGGGTTGAGACCACCTATTTTGGGTCGAACTATATGTAATCTGTTTTCAAAAATTAATAGAATCTTGACTTACAAAAAAAGAGGAAATAAATTAGGACTATAAACCGCAATGATATCAATGGAATTTTTATTTTTTTTCAAAACTTATCAAATTAAATGAGAAATTTATTTTGTAAACATTTTCTAGAGAAAAGGGAATACAATATCAGAAGTATGCAATGTTTCATATCTTTCAATGGTTATACTAATATTAATGCAATTTATATGTGGAAATTATGGAAGAAGAGGATGGTTCGAAGATGCCATCACACCTATAGAAAGTTGGAATATAACAACAAATAACACAAATATGTAAGGAATCCATAATGAAAAGAAGAATGATAATGCTTTTCACCATAGTCTCATGCATAATCTTCTACTTTCAATTAGTGTCTAGTTGTCTTTGGTTTTCCACTTTTCAAATTTCTTTGTCAACTTGTCCCTCAAACCCTTACATATTTTATTCTCTAATCTGTTTCTACAAGACGTGGAGCATGAATTGGTTTTTGGTGGAGTCATCTTCAACTTCATTAATTAAGGAATTGGAGCAACATTGCTCAACATAATTTCTCCTTATATCATTGGAGTCATTTTGATATGCTATGCATATGTTTTGATCCACATGGATATTGGTGGACACCCGCCTATTCCACTTGGAATCCCACCATTGTTTCTTTCAGTTTTTCAATTTCCTTAGTTGTAGAATAGTTTACTATTTTTGGCAGTTTTTCGAGTACTGAACTTCTAGAGCATTTTTAAACCTATAAACAACGTTCTTTTTTAGGTTCGTTGTAGGCCCATAGCCAAAGGCAAGGGTTTGTGACAAATCCTGTGGTACTTAGAGAGATCTTTCCGATGATATAATTTATGCGCCAAACAGAGATAATATGACCAAGTTATGACCCCGGGAAGTTTGGCTGCCCAGCTAACCCCAATGATGCCCACAAACTCTGGCGTTCCATCTCTCGGGGTTAGGGTTTTGGTTTTTAGGGTTTTTCCATGTTGTTCAATAATAAAAAGGCCCTTGAGCCTCATTTTAATGTAGTTCAGAGTCATGTAGCCGCCACATCTCTTCTCATAGATAAGCTATCATCGCCCTAGCTAGTTTATTTCCATTCTGTCTGTAAGAATATTTCAGTTATTTGATATTAATGAAATGAATTATTATTTCTGTTGCATTTTTGTGTTTATGTTTATTTCTGTATTTTATTGCATTCCTCAATAAGTTCAAATATGTGGTATCAGAGTGGTCTTCTCTTTCTTGATCTTTCTTTGCATGTCCCCAACGATATAAGGGTATAAGGAGTTAGGGCTCGATCTGGTTGAACCTTTTCAAAATAAACCTCACAAACCCCGACGAAATCCCATGGTGAAAGAAAAGAAAGATGAGGGAGCAGGAGATCCTATCAAAATATTTCTTGAGGAATTCCTCGAGAAATAGAGGAACAAGATGATGGACAACTTTGCCCAGATCCTTCGATGGATGCCCACAGACGACACATCTTCATCCGGAAGCCACTATGGAGGTGCCACTCCCTTTAACGTACAAGTCAACTTTGACATTTCTGCATTTTAAGGCCAGATAGATGAAGATGCCGTAGATTAATGTTTAAATTTTTTGGAAGGATATTTTTCTGTTCATGATTTTTCCAATAGGGAAAATATTACTTTTGGAATCTTGAAATCTTCCCCTCACATCAAGTACTGGTGGGACACCTACTATGAGAAGAAGGACAAGGTGGAGCCCTCACTATTCGCTGCCTCACCCACTTGGAATTATTTATGAGACGCCATCAAGGAATACTACTACCCTGTCGGGAGCTATGACAACAAGTATATACAATGGACTACGCTGTGGTAGCAGAGGGATCAAGATGTGCATGAGATGACGAATATATTCCGTGCCCTGCACATAAATCTGGGTATCAAATATTCTAAGAAACATTTGGTTCTCAAGCACCTCATTTGTTTGCACAAATACATTCAAGATGAAATGGAGTTCCTAGACATCTCCTTGCTTGGTGCAACATATTGATATGCTGCCAAAATTGAGTAGAAATTCAAACATAAGAAGTGAGACTTTAGATTTGCAAACCTAAAGAAGAACAAAGGCTCCCCCAAGTCACAGATAAAATAATAGAGCCCGACCGGGACCCCCTAGGTTAACTCGTTGAAGCCACAATCCAAGGGTGACAGGAAGGAAAAGAAGGACACCGGAAAGTGGTACGAGTTCCATAAAATCCCCAATCACAACATGAATGAATTTCGCGCAAAGTAGACATTGGTGGTCGAGCTTAGAGACTCAGAGACAGATGCCTGTTCTCATTCTGAGATGGAACTGACAAGGGTAAGAAAGTCATTGACACATAACCCACTGCGACAGTAGCCACCACCAAGCTCCAAAAGGCAGAACCCGAAGATCCAGAGTGGGGGGGGAGGGTGTAGTGCCTCTTTCACTCATAGATGTGGGTGAAGGGCTCGCCGTTGCAATTCATTTTCGACAGCAGGAGCCAAAATAATATCATTTCAGAAGAGGTTGTGAAGCGGTAGGGCCTACTGGCCACACCACACCCACATCCATACACCATTGGTGGCTTCACCAAGGATGAGATCTCTGCATCAGTCAGTAGTGTCACCTTCCCTACAGCATCAAGCCCTTCATGTATGAGGTATTTTGTGACATAGCTCCTCCTGAAGTTTCTGATGTATTATTAGGCAAACCATACTTGTTGAAGTGTCATGTCGTGTATGAATATAGGACTCATGATGTTATTATATTTGGGTAATAAGTTATAAATGATACCAGAGGTAGCCCCGCCTACCAGCATCTCTTTGATGTTTGCTAAGAAATGTAGTAATATCATCTCCGAGACCAGGAAATTTGTTTTCTTTTTTATTTTCTCTCAAATTAAGGGGAAGATTGTAGCCACATCCATGGCCCCCGAGAATGGTTCCTCCATGCAGCAGTAGTAGGTGGATACGATCATGGAAGAATACAAGGACATATTCTCCTCACTCGAAGGGGCACCCTTTCACTGTCAGGTCAAGCATTTGATCGATCTAACTCACGGAGAAACTATACCCAACAGGATGATATATCACCGCTCCATTCTGGAAAATGAAGAGATCAAGTGGAAAATCCATGAGTTGCTAAAAAAAGGGCACATCCAACCAATTTCGTCACCTTGTGGGAGCTCGATTGTACTTGTATAGAAGAAGTATGGAACTTGGAGGCTCTCCATTGATTATCTGGCACTAAAAAAAATCACTGTCAGGAACTGGTATCCAATCCCACAGATTGTTAACCTTTTGGACTAGCTCAAGGGGGCCAAGTATTTCAGCAAGATCGATCTGAATTCTAGCTATCACTAGGTTCCAATGCTTCAAATTCAAGGAATGCATTTTTGAATGGTTGGTTATTCCCTTCGAGTTGAAAAATTCCCCTGCTACATTTATGAGGCTAATGGATAGCATCTTGTAGACCTTCACCAACTCATTCATGGTTGTTTATCTAGACGTCATCCTCATCTTCAACAAGAGTTGGTAAGAAAAATTGCAACATATTCGGCAAGTCCTTCAAAGCCTTAGGCAACACAAACTATATGCCAACTTGGAGAAATGCACCTTTGGCATGAGCTAGGACCAATATCTAGGTTACATCATAGATGAGCGTAGCATGCATGTGGATCCGACTAAGATCCAAGTTATTCGGGATTGTCCAGCCCTGACCACTCTAACAGAGCTTCGTAGCTTTTTGGGCCTTGCAAAATTTTATCAGAGATTCGTGTTTGGATTCTCCCATATCAATTGGCATTTGAGTCATATTGCTAAGGGCGGGGAAAAAGAAAAGTTTTCCTGGTCCGAATCCCAACCGAAGGCATTTGTTGAGTTGAAGCATTGCCTCTACTCTGCACCGGTACTCATGCTATTAGACTTGCATCGGCCATTTGAAATTGAGATAGACACCTCTGACTATGATATTGGTGCATTCCTCACCCAGCACGAGCATCGAGTGGCCTATTATAGTGAGACACTTTTCGACACAATTTGAAAGTACCCCACCTATGATAAAGAGATCTATTCCATCATGCAAGATTGCCGGCAATGGAAGCATTACATTATGGGGAAGGAGACATACATCCACACCGATCACCGATCTCTTTAGTTTATACAGACACAAGGAAAGTTGTACAACGATCGCCATCATAAGTGGTCTACATATCTACAACAATTCCACTTGAACATTAAATACAAAAAGGGCAGCACCAATCATGTTGCAGACTGCCTCAGTCAGCCCCTAGTTGCAGCACTGACTACTGTTCTAATCTCTTGTAGCCACAAGACCTTTGGATGGATGCAACTATACAAAAAGGATCCATAGTTCTCCTCCACATACCAGATTCTTGTATATGGAAAGCAAGTTCCTGCTTTCCACCTCCAGGATGCATTATTATGCTACTTGGGCCACCTTTGTGTTCCTTCAAGCGATCATGCCAAGCTAATTTTGGAGGCACACCATAACAAGGTTGCAGGATATTTTTGTTTGGGGAAAACTGTGGCTATACTACAAAAGTACTTTTATTGGCCAAAGCTTTGACTGGATGTTGGGAAATATATTAGATCCTATGATTCCTGTGCCATCTCCAAGTCAACCATCAAGAAGCAAGGTTTGTACACTCCTCTTCCTACTCCCATCCAGCCTTAGGAATCCATCTCCATGGACTATATGTTGAGCCTCAAGACTGTCTTTATTTTTGACACCTATTTTGCCACTTTTCCTTCCATTTTGACATAATTCACAAACCCAATCAATGTTAATTGATACATTTGTAATCTGAAAACACATTTAAATGATCTCTCTTTTGTATTCCAATGTTTCTTATTATTTGAATGAATTTTGTATTTAGCTACAAAATTCATACAATTCTGTAGCTAATCTATGTTTATGCAGTTACTAACATTGTTTAACAATTTTCGAAGATGAAGGAGAGGAGTGAAGCATATGGGTAGTTTTGAAATGATCCATACATGGATTTTGTCCTACTTCCCTGTCCAAAATCGAGAGAAATCACGCCTAAAATCATGGTAAAAGGATTAGTCAAACAGAAGGTCGAGACCAGCGGACGAGAAGTTGGAAGCTTCATGATTTTCTCTCCACATAGCAAATCGTGAAAGCTATGAAGACCATAGTCATGTTCAGGATTCTACTTCTAAGTTTCATTAATATCTTTAGGTGAGATCATCTCAAAACAATTGAATTTAATTTTTTATAAATACATGGTTGTTTTGAATCAAACATAAGTTTAATTTTTGTAATATTGCTACATAGCAAAACTTTGTTTTATTAATGCAAGGAGAAGGTGCAGTTCAAGAACATTGATGTGTAATTAGTCTCACGTAATTCTTCAAGACATTTTGTTGCAGTGGACCCCTACAGAGAAAAAGGTTTCATAGCATAAATTTTTGTTGCTTTCTAGTTTAATTTTCCATTACCCCATAGATTAATTCCTAAGTTTTTCATTAGTTAAATGTTAAGTTTTCATAATATGAATGTTGTGTCTTTCACATAGTTTAATGCTTTAAGTGTTTTGATTTCAGGAACTATATTGATGCCATAATCATGTTAACATATGGAACACATCTATGTTTCGAATATGTTTACACAGTAATCACATATCTCATAACAGACAAGCATTTCACCTTTGTGCAGTATGAAGAATACTATGTTTTCCTTCTTAGTTCAATTAGCCTTTTCGATTTACACAACATAGTCATTTAGATAGGATCTTTATAGGTTTAATACTTTTCATTTCATCAAATTTAGAATAGAATGATTCATTTCAATAGTGAATAGAATTAGAGTTAGTTTAATACTATGTTTTCAATAGGATTCATTTAGATAGTTTTCATTTGATAAGTAGAGAGAATTTTGGTTTTCAAGTTCCTGTGGTTATCATTTTTTGAAGAGCTTCTCGAATTATCCATAGTATCATGAAACATTTGTCGATGTTTCGAATCCCAACGGGGATCCATCTTCAGGACAATGGAATGAAGAAATTGAAGAAGCGACTCAAAGAGCACGGAGCCGATATTAAGTATGAACGACTTTGCACCTCTGCCCTTGCAGAACACTCTTCAAAAACTAAGCACCAAGTACGTCTTGAAGAGGCAAAGATCATTGCAAGAGAAGATCACTATTACAGAAGAAAAGTAACAGAGGTCCTTGAGATTAAAAAACATCTTTAAAACCGTAATAGGATGGGGGATATGAAATTAGCGACAACTGGCGTCCTCTTCTTTGAAAAATCTGTTCCTCGAAATCACATTCCTCCCATGTATAGTTTTTCAGGTAAATAGTCTCATGTTTGTCCCTTTTCTTTAGTGATGGTTTAACAAATAAGGAACTTACTTTTAATAATTATTCTCATTAATTAATAATTATTATTAGCAAATATTTATTTTTCATCCTAACATTACTAATTTTATTAGATTAAAATTTATTAGAATAAAATATTAACTAATTAATGAAAATTAATAAATAACTTTTTACAAATTATTGATATAAAAATGAGAATTATCCTAAATTAACTTTAACATTATTTAGTAAAATTAACAATAAACATAACTAATGTATTAAAACAAATAATTATCTACTGTATTAATATTTATTTACATTTTAAATAAATATTAATACTTATTAGTAAACAATTGGTTTATTTTCGTTATAAAAATAAAATTATTTCATAAATTAGTATTATTTATTAGATGAAATAATAATCATAGTTTATAAAATAAAATAATAAACATGATTAATGAAATAAAATAATATTTTTAAAATAAGTAGGTCAATACAAATATAATTAGTTAATTTTTAATTTATTAAAATATAAATTAAATTAATTTATTAAATTAAAAACTATAAAAATTATACATAAATTAAAATGAAAAAGAATTTGACATTTTTAAACAACTTTGAAATAATAAACTTATTAATAAATAACAAATTTAATAAGTTTATTATTATTGATAAAATTTATAAATAAATTAATTCATATATGTAAATTATTAAAATTAGAAATCAAAATTAAGAAATAAAAATTTATAATTAAAATTAAAATAATAAAATAAAATAAAAATTAAAATATTAAATATTAATTTCGGCTCTTGTCATACCCTTCCTCACCATTAATGAATTATGACCCTTCTTCAATTTCTTCATTCCATTGTCCTGAAGATGGATCCTCATTGGGATTCGAAACGTCGACAAATGTTTCGTGATACTGTGGATAATTCAGGAAGCTCTTCAGAAAAAGTAGAGAGAAGCTTTTCAATTATATATTTTGGTAGGATTTAATCATAGTTTTTATTGATGTTTTGTTTAGATTTAGAAGAAATTTAAGCAGATAATCTCCTTCTTTAATTCAATAGGTTCAAAAGTATTTTAGATAGACATCTTAAAGATAATTGCCGTCATAGGAAAATCTAACATAGATTTAAACATGGTTTCTTTTTATGCAATATAGATTTGTTTTAGATCCGTTTTCTTTCTTAATTTTACATTTCCTTTTCTTGCTTCTTGTAACTTTCATTTTCTAGTTATTAGAATATTTTCTTTAGAATAATTTATAGATCAATTTCCTTCTTAGATTAATAATAAACATTTCCTTTTCTTCCTTCTTAAGTTTATATTTCAAGCATTAAAATCCTTTTAGATTCATTTACTTTCTCTCTTTCATATTTCATCCATATAAAATATCTAAAAACACAAAAAATGAAGTTTCTTTTCTAGTTCTTTTAAAATCAATTGTTCTTCTTTCTTAATTTTCATCATATACTTTTAATTAAGTTTAGATTTCATTCCTTAGATTAGTTATTAGTTTTCCTATTTCATTCAAACATTGAAGATAAAAAATAAAACCCCAAAAAAAAAACATATAAAATCTACACAGAAGTAAGAAAGATAGGCTTCTAGCATATATAGTGCACCTGCACTTCACAAGATTACTAACTACGGTCGATAATTTATGATAGAAATTTAAGACATTAAATTGACAAAACACTATATGTTTGACATCCCTTCTACCAAGCATGGTAATGACTATGTATTTGTGGTCGTGGACATATTTTCTAAGATGGATATAGTGGCGGCCTGCAAGAAGAGTATCACGACAGAGGACACTGACAAACTCTTCTTTGAACGAGTATGGGTAAATTTTGGGATCCCACAGACCATTATATCAAATCAGGATAGTAGGTTTCTGAGCACATTTTGGTCACGCCTCTGGACACTATTGGACACCAAGCTCACAAAGTCGACTACATTCCATCCCCAGACTCATGGCCAGACAGAGTTTGTCAACAATATGATAGTGCACATACTCCACATGTAGAACTCTGAGCATCCACACACTTGGGATGAGAGCCTCCCTTATGTGCATGACAGTTATAAAAGATCTCTCCATAGCTTGACCGGTCGTAGTCCCTTTCAAGTGGGTCTAGGATTTCAACCATTATGTCTCATTGATGTTGCCATACCTCATGCGAATACATAGACAGAATCTACACATGTACTTTTGGAGGTTGATAAATCAACCATATTTATTGAATGTATCCATCACATCTGCCAGTAGGTTCACGACATCCTGGATAATTCTAATGGCAAGTAAAAGCAGTGACATGATCAGCATCGGGTGCCACAAAAGTTTTAGGTGGGAGAAAAATTTTGGTTGCATTTGAAGAAAGAACACCTACCCAGAGTTCATCAGAAGCTCAAACCACTCTGATATGGGCCTTACACCATTTTCAAGGTCGTGGGAGACAATTCTTTTGAGCTCAGCATTCCCCCATTCCTTGGCCTATACCTAGTGTTCAATGTGGACTGCCTTCGTCCATATTTTCCACCATTACTGGACACATCAGGCATTGCAAAAAAACTTACAACATCAAATCTAAACCCCGACTGCATGGAATAGGTCACAACTAATCAGATGATGGACACGTAGATTAAGAACACTTGCCAGCAGAAGATCCAGCTGTATCGGGTTATCAAAGCTGGCCAACTCCTGCACCAAGGCAAGTGGCTCACTAGGGACCAAGTTCAACAGAAGTTTCCTCATCTCATGGAGGAACTAAATGCAATGGGGAACATTGCTTCCTAAGGGGGGAGGACTAATCTAGGTGGATATTGGTGGCCACCCACCTATTCCACTTGGACCCCAATGACTGTTTCTTTCAATTTTTCAGTTTCCTTAATTATAGCACAATTTACTATTTTTAGAAGTTTTTCGAGTCTTGAACTTCCGGAGTAGTTTTGACCCCCTACACAACATTTCTTTGAGTTTCATTACAAGCCCATAGCTATAGGCAAGGGCCTGCGAAAATTATTGTAGTACAGAGAGAGATATTTTCAATTATATATTGTATGCACCAAACAGAGATAATATGACCAAGTTACGACCCTAGGAAGTTGACTACCCAACTAACCCCAACGGGGCCCACAAACACTTGTCATTCCATCTCCTGGTGTTAGGGTTTTGGTTGCTTATGGTTTTCCCATGTTGTTCAATAATAAAAAGGCCCTTGAGCCTCATTTTAATGAAGTTCATAGGCATGTAGTCGCCACATATTTTCTCAGAGATAATCTACCATCGCCCTAACTATTTTATTTCCATTCTATCTGTAAGCATATTTTAGTTATTTGATATTAATGATAGGAATTTTTATTTCTGTTGCATCTCTGTGTTTATGTTTATTTATGTATTTTATTGCGTTCCTGCATAAGTATGGATCATGTTTTCACTAGTTGGGGTTATATCTCGAAATGGTATGGGGTCTAATAATAGAACTTAGGTAGCTTAATGATGTCTTAATTATTTACATCCATTGACCTAATGGGAGGGTTAACGTTAAAAAAATTGTGTATTATGAATGTTGGTTGATCAAGCCATTGAGTACCAAAGGGAAACCCATTTTCTTTAGAAGTTCTACAACATGGAACACCCTAATAAATTGATGCCTACACTAAGGAAAACACATGTACTTGCTAGATGAGGTGAAATTCCACTTTTAAGTAGTCCACATGTTCATCTAGTTAGAACCATTGCTGAAATTTCATTGAATTATACTATTGTGCCTACAAATATAATGTAAACAAGAATAATTGTATTGGTGCACGTAGTAGGTTGACTATGATAGTCTCCTTAAAATATAGATCTTAGGGTATTAGGAAATATGTATTTAATTTTTTATCCTTTAGATGGTTCAACATTGGTTGACCTAATGATTATGCCAAGATTTTAAGAAATCACATTGTAAAGAACCATCAAGTTATCATGGAAATTAAAGTAACATAGTTAGCATATTACTCACACTCAACCATGAATATAGCCTAATGACTTTGATTGACCCCAAAGAGAATCATATTTGACGCAAATTCAACCAAGATAAGCTCTAATTTACATTTAGATTCTATCTAAGAACCATTGTAAAAAACATATTGTAGAATAAACCATTCCTAACCACCTTTATGAGGGTCAATATTGTTTTCATAAGAAGAAGATGACCTACAATGAATCACTTCCTCAACTATATGCAAGTATCCAAAAAAGGTTTTAGAGCAACACCCAAAATGGGGTATCAGATGGCTCCAACCATTAGGGGATAGACACGTGTGGGTTAGATATCATCCGAGAGCTAGCTATTTTAGGGCATGTAATGGTTAGGATTTTAGTTAAACATAATTTTGAGAAGAATAAATCTTATCTCAAAGAAACCAAAATCTAATACTATGATAATGAAACAAGGAATAACATGTTTATTGAATACCCAAGGTATCTACCTTAAGTATACACAATTTCTGTATAAATATAGTTTCATTGGAACCATTCATGATGGTTGAGTGGGTAAAACCGTCATTGTAGCGTTTTTCAGTATGATGCCATAATTTAGCTAGTCTCTTCAAACATAATGATTCTCACGTGATGATTATTGGGAAAACACAAATTTTGGATAAAAATGTGAAGTTGGGTTACACTTTTTGCCATTTTTGAGAAAAAATATCATTTCTAGAAGTTCTTCAGCTTTCAACAAGGCAAATCAATTTTTATGTTTAGAATTTTATTTTAAAATAAAAACAAAACTTGTCAGAAATTTTATTAGCTTTCTATTACTTATTTTTTGCAATTTTTTTATTCACATTTGTTATGTCAACTTAGAAATAATTTGAGTTTGTGTTATTTAACAATCAAGGTATTCATAAAAATTCATGTTTTTTAGCACTAGTGTATTCTTTTTTAACTTGGTGTTTTTGAAAAAAAATGTGTTGCAACAATCTAGACAGTCTCTAATTTGATATCGTTATATTTATGAAACTAACTGATGCATATCATAATTACTAGAATTTTCTGAACTAAACCAATATGAAAAAAATGCATATTTTGAATATGTTTAGTTTAGCGTCAAGTTTCTCAACATATTAGTTATAAACTAAAAATATAAAAACTACCCATTACAGAAGAACCAATGTAATGAACCAAAAAAATTTCATATTTTTTTAAAGTGTAGTTTGGAAGATAAATAATTTTGATTTCAATGAATCATAATGACCTTCAGAATTTTTTACATACATTTTATTAGAAAAATAATTAAAATTAGTAAATATATATGAAATTCCATAAAATTTATATCTGCTGAAAGTAGATTCAATAATGCAAATGATGGTATTGGTTCTGAAAGTAAATTCATTAAATTTGATAAATTTTAATGATTCTGAAGTTGGATAAAGGTGATCAGAGCCGAGTTGTGGTAGAGTTGCAGATGTTTTAGTTTGGCCGAAATTTTCTAATAATAATTCGGCCAAGCTTTTTTTAAATGTCGGTGGACATTAATATAAACAGTGAACGAGTTTGGCTGAGCTATTTTAAAATTCTGGCTGAAAATTGGTCAGTATTTTCCGTTAGCCGCAAAAAAAAAAACGATGCAACCCTAGAAAAAAAATCTGCAAATGATATAAATACATAGGACCGAAACATTATTTTTGCACAAAAATGTCCAAAATCCTTTCAAGTACCAAATTATTTCATGTGATAACTATGGAATGTTGATGCATAACATTTATGTTATCCACTCATTGATTTTCCTCCTTTGCATAATATAATTTCTCAAAATCAAACCCATACTAATAAATCCCACCTAATACATTAAGCTAAACATAAGATCCAATATATATGCTCACTTCCTTCAACATCTTCATGTTTTGCATATTGTGTTAATATTAGAAAAATAGTGTTATTTTTCACTATTAAAGATAAAATTCTCATACTACACCTAGTCCAATGATGCAGTTCGTTGACTCTCTCCCCATTCCTTCATTGATATATCTTCCTCATCAAATCCATAACAAGAAAAATTCCCCAAAGGACTAGGTTCATCATGTGGAATTCCATGTTCATCAATATTTTTGCTCAAAATAGCTATGTCATTAACTGGGTTTCTAACCATCTAATTACACAAATTAATTATCTATAGATATGGAGAAAGATTTAAGAAATATTAATCTCATTATCCTAATAGGAAATGCACTTAGTGGGTAAATAATTGTACTTATCAGTTACAACCCCTTGAAAAGTAAATATGAATAAATAAATTCAAGAATTTTCATTAGACATAGTATACACCTAGAAAAATTAACAAATCAAACATGATTTCCAATTGATTCATAGTTAGTTCTTGTGAACATTGGAAATTTTATCTATGTAAAAGAAGGAACATAACTTCAAATATTTAGGTTTACAAAAAGATCCCAAATAGAGTATATTATTACATTCCATAATAGATATGACAACAACATAGAGAGACACCCAAAACATGTTTAGTACACTTGGTAGAGATAAATATAAACTTGAAAGATTACTCTCTAAGGGAATATTAGGGACATAAAATAGAGTTACTAGAAAAAAATACGTCAATAACAAATGAATGCAACCTTACCATAGGAAACCATAGTCTACATATCTCCTACGGAGTAACTTTCCAATTATATGTTCACGAGGTTTTGAATCACATAAATCAATGCTCATTCCAACCCACTAGGATGCTGAAAAAATGTCAATAGAAATGAGAATCTCCTTGATTATTAATTAGAATCCTATGGCCACATCATTCACCAATAGAAATATTAATGCATAATTACATTGATTGTAAATATATAGTAATAATAACCTAGTGTGTATCAACAATGACTATTATTTCTTTAATGTCTTTAAAAATTATTAAATAATCAGATCACAAACATCACAAGATACCCTAGAGAAACATGACTTGGAAAATTTATAGCTACTATATGGCTATCCTCCTTTGCTTATTCTTAATGGTGTTTTTATATAGTTACAAATATCTGTAGTTTTAAACATAAGAAATAAAATTTATTATGACATTGTTGAACTAACAATAATCAAATTTCTTCCACAAAGCAATAAATTATCTCTTATATAAGTCAATTTTTTAAAATTTATAGTGAGTGGAAAATATAACTATAGCCCAGCCTTTGGACAATCTTGTATTTCTTATGTACAACTCTCTATTTAAGCCTCCAACTAGCCTCCTCTAGTTAATAATTTCCAATTGAATTCCATTTCTTCATTTGTCCATATCTAATTCTTGTTCCTTTAAGACAATTGGAAGGCAACTAGCCTAAAGAATGGGTTTAGCATAACTCCCAATAATTAATGATGGTTTCCTTTATTTTCCCACTCGTGCATTTTTTAGTGACGAAGAAAAATTCCTTCCCCGATCTTTGTAGATGACAACATTTTGTTCAAGAGGAAAGAAAAATTATTTTGGTCCTTGTCCCACCTACCACGTGGAAACATCTTACTACGCATGTAAAAATCCATGAGCCCCTTTTTATACCATGTGATCCTATTCATCCTTGGAGTGTCATGTGGTTATAAGTGGAAGGCATTCCCTTTAATCCTCTTGGCTCTCTAGTTCCTCTCAATGTAATGGGGTTCCTAGAAAAGTTATCCTTTGTAGTGGGTTGTAGTAACTTTGATGGAGTCCTAGGTATAAGAACAATATCATTGTATCATTGAGCCCTATGAGGGATCATCTCACTAATATGGCCCCTTCCGACAAATTTCATAGGGATGGATATAAGATTTAATCAATTTGGTTGATGTTGTTATGGAGAATTTTCCTTTAAGAGCACATTAATGAAAGTCAAAAATCTCTTTGAGGAAGATGGATACGCATATTTCATCCTCATAATTCGTGAATATCTAGAGTGAACCAAATGAATATCTGAGAAAACAAAATACTTTTTATCAATGTAAAGTTGGAAAGAGAAAAACATAAGTTAAACAAGAGGGACCATTTGCAATATAACTAAATTTTATGATACCTTGAGTAATAGAAATATAAAATAAAATGATTATCTTAATTCATATGGATTAGAAATATATTTTAAAAAAATTAATAAAAATACCGTTATTTATGAAAACCCTCAAAGAGATAAAAACATACACTAAAATAACCAAGAAATTATCCTAGATTTATAACATGTAGGAAAATCATGAAATTAGAAATATATTTGTAAAGATTTTGATTAAAACTACAAGGTAATTCAAGAATGGTTGTAAATTTTTTTAGAGGAATAATAAAGTAGTTGAGATATGAAAACTTAGTGAATGTTATTGGATAAAATATTTTAAAATTGTAAGCGTTAATTACATTTGTAATGTTAAGATTAAAATTAGTGGTGTAGTATGTGTAATATTAAAAACTAGTAATTGAACCAAATGTTGCAAAGGAAACATTGTAAGTCGGTAGCATATGAAAAAAGAGCATATATGAAGAGTGATTCCTCACCATAGAAGGAGATTCTTCATGGGAACACCCACCTCTATTTTAGAGTGAAGTTTGCTTATCCTTTTGGAGCAACATTTCAAACTAGACATTCCCCATTGGTTCAACTTCCATAAGCATATCATCGTAGTATTTGATTCCCCAAAGAAATGCATTTTCAATTGTAAAGGCACCATCAAAGACATAAATGAGAATAGGAATATCTTAACTTAATAGAATTTAAATTAAAAATTGATAAGGTGTCATTAGAAATAGTGAAGTTTGAAAACATAGGGGAAAATGATTGACTTACTCAAAGATACATATGGATCAAGTGGCTTGTAGTTGAAACTAAAATTTGGGTAAAGTTGTTGAAGTTTGGATGTTGAGAAAAATATTCCAATAACTATAATTTATCATGTAATTGAAGCTTGTGATAGGATTTTCACTCTCCAATATTGTTTGTAGCTGAACTTGAGATGCCATTGTATTCTAATTGGTAACAAGTGAGAAGTGCATTGTACAAGAGGAGATGTATTGCTATTAGTGGTGTTTGTACTCCTAGATTCGTCAGATGTGGGGAATATATCATGCAATAAATTGAAAGTGAATGAGCTTTGTATCCTATTAATTGACTCAATTCAAAAAAAAAATTAAGAGGACTCTTCCAAAGTGGATAGGGTTGAGATACTCAATACAAGCTCTAGGAGAGGTGATATCGTTGTGGAAGCCACACGAACTTGTAGGGAAAGAGATAATAGTGTCATATTTGTGACACAACAACTAAGAGTCCTCTTAGCCATAAACTATGAATATATACAGATAACATTCCAGTTCAATGCAACAAAAAAAAGGTCATCACATTACATTGATTTCATAATAAATCTAAATTCAAATATATATATCTTTCATTAATGAATTAATATTTCCAATGTTATTAATTAATAATTCATAAAAGAGGGAATGGTCATTATCGAGTTCTGCTCAAATTTTCAATTAGACATAAGGTAGGGTTTTTTCTTTTTAAGGCATGTAGAGATAAACTATTAGATTTTTAGTTCTTACTATCATTTGGGACATTATTTTGGAGTGCATACAACATCACCACTAAAATTATATGAGAAAATCATAAAATTCGATTGCAAATCACATGGAAATGAACCACCAAGTTCTTTAATTTACATTATGCACATGGGAATGGGCCACCATGTTTGTCATCTTTGGTAAAATAGGCTTACGGTTTTTTGATCAATGAATACATGTTGTAGATGGTCAGGGTTAAGCATTCTTATACTAGGCCAAAAGGGTTCTACAAAGTCCACTTTGTGTTGTAAAACATGTGCAACAAGGATAACCTAACAAACTCTAAACATGGCATCACACTTCAACAAAAAAATCGATTTGATAATTTTCATGTATTCCAAAGTGGGATTATGCACGTTGAATTCATCTTTAGATGGATTTGGAATTTCCAATACCATGAGAGAGGAGGAATACCCAAAAAATATTCCTTCTCTATATTTCCTTCAGGTACCCATTATAGAGGATGTGCATTCAGAAACGTGGCGTGATCTGATCTAGAGAGATAATCAATCCCATAACAAAGGCTTGGTCATAGACATGCCTCACTATCTGATTGAACACATCTCCTCCCAAAGTTATATATGATCTGTTCTTGGGATTCTAATGTTGAAATTTCCAATGAATTTCCCTCATCACCTGTTGACGAGCGTCTTGTACCTCCTTTATGTCTTGATCCTCCCTTATGTCCTTAGGTTAATTTTGAGAGAATGACTATGTTAGAATTTTCCTAGCATGGTAAACCTTTCCAAATTGGGTAGTTTGACATCCTTTGGCATGACCCCATATTGGTGATCCATATGGTCCCCTCACCTTCCATGAGATCGTGTATAGAAACCCTTGGCTTGTGCTTGGCCATGGGCACCCTTTAGCGTGATCTATCGGATTGTGTAACACTTGTACATATTGTACATAGGAGTGTGATTATTTATCTCTATTTTGGTTTGGTGTGTGATTAAAATGTTTTTCATGCCTTATTTATGCCAAAAATTCAAAAAAATTATAAAATAAAAAATGTATGGTCCTACTTTTACCTCATCCATGTTTTATATGTTCTGTTATGTGATTTAACCATGGATCTAGTATTTTTGGATGGTTTTTACAGGATAGGGTGGAATTTTTATTGCAGCATCCATTGGACCTTAGGTACGTTTCCCTCACTAGAATATAGTAGTAGGTCATTTTCGCTGATATTTCATTTTCATTGTCAACACTATTTTTATGCCCTAGGTCTGACTCCGTCAAGTTGCGACTTTCTCCACTTCCTGTATGCATGTTGTAGTTTGGTGGTAGGTCTTACCTGATCATGGATACCCCAGTTAGCACCCTCTTTCTGAATTGGTGTCCATGTAGCCATTTTTATTCTCTTTTCGGAATCCCTCCTTCCGACCTGTCATGGCCTATAATTTGAGCCTCATGTCTTATTCTTCATCATATATTTGGCCATAACCCCAGGAGGATTCTGTTGGGCCACTAAATTGTCATTATTATTACCACTTTCTAACATCTATTTCATCCATTTCTACCATTCTTTATCACATTATTTATCATAATTTATCATTTAATTCCATTTTACTATGCTCGTCTGGATATGTAATACGTATTCTCCTTTATTTTTAATAAATTGATAACTATTATGCATGATTTTGTCAAATATGGTTTATTAATCTGTTATAACATCACTCACACTTTTAGCCTCCAAGATCTCTTCCAGATTGGAAATTCGATCTCTAGCTATTCCAACTCAGAAATTCGTTGAGATAAAAAGTGACAGTTTTGCGTTGGCTATTTCGGACAACTGAAGATGAATCCTGAAAATCTGAGACATTGGTTTTGTGTAAAACAGACCAATTCAGTTTTCAAATGAGCATTTTTCCAAAATTTGGTTTGGATTGAGAGAAACAGAAGGTTCTCTGAGGGCGATTTTCTCATATTTGTTGTTGTGGCCATTTTCCAAATTCTTCCAATTGCAATACCAGATTCGACTTGTTCCAACTGAGTCATGATATTTCATATCTGATATTGCTGATCAATTTGTTGTAGACAATTTCCAATTGTAATGGTAAATCATTTTGTGATCAAGTTAGTTGTAATTTCCCTTTGCTCTATGTGTATTTAAATGAAAATAAAGATCAAAGAGATGGAATGAAAAGATGAACAATCATTGAATTGGAATGAACAATTGTTGAATAGGAGATGAATAATTGTTGGATTTGAGACAAAGCTAAGAGCTTCATTCTGACGTAATTATTTCTTTCATATATTTTAATGAAGGAAGTTATCCATTGAGTTCTACATCCGTTACTTGTAATATGATCTGAATTATTTCTCAAAGCAGAACTGAGTCTTGAGCAGTTGGGCCGACCACCTTGGATGAGGTGCTACCTTGAACATCTCAAGTAGTTTAGTCGTGTGCTTGTTTATTTGAATTTCAATTATTTTTCTTTAAAGTAGATTTCCTTTCTTTAAAAGTAATTTGTTGTTTGCTGCATTTTCCATATTTGTTGTTTCCTGCAATTTCTAGATTTCATTTAATTTATTGTTCTAGATTAACATTTGAATTATGTTGGGTGAAATAGGTTAAATTTATAATTGAGAAATGTGTGGTTTAATTTAGTATTGATTCAAGTCGTGTGATTAGCATAATTATTTTCCTGTCATTTACTTTCTGTTTTTGAGATTTAGTATTTCTTTTCCAGTCTTGCATTTTATTTCTTTTCGAATGAGCTTGATAGTGTAGAACGTGATCATGCAGAACCAGTGTTAGCTGTTGGTATTTTCTATGCATATATTTTTCCAATTTCCTTTAAATAAAAATACATTCCTTAGTTGATAATTAATGATTAGGTAATTAGTTTTTTTTATTAAGCAATTAATTTTACCCAACAGTTTGGCGCCGTTGTCGGGGAGGCAGTCAAATATCACTACAACACTAATATCTGGTTGTAGATAAATACCTAATTTCGAGGAGAGTGTTTAAAAGTAAACTCTTTTTATGTTCTTGCTATAAAATAATTAGGTATTGAAAATGAGAGGTAAGAACCTATGTAACCAGTAAGTAAACCGCTTGCTCAACATCCAACTTTTCGGCAAATTCATAGAGGTTAAATATGAATAGGGGTTTTTATGAATGACTAAGAAGAATCATTTCACTTAAGTGGTGATGTAAGCACCACCAATTCCACTAACCAATTGACAGGAACATTTGAAGGAGGAGCCTTAAAGAAACACATGAAGAACATCTTCTATAATGGTAAGAAATGGCTCACATTGCTACTTTTGAATTCCATATCAGATATCTAGGAGGAGTGATACAAATGGACATAATTCTTTTATCTTCTCTACCAAATTTTCATGGTTTGGCAAATGAGGATCCAGATACATTCTTATATGATTTTGAAGTACGTTGTAGAGGATATGACTATTATACTAATGATCAAAGGTTGAATGTGTTTCCTCTTACTCTAAAAGGAGAAGCTATCTGATGGTAAATGAGCCTTGGTGGAAACTGCATTCAAACATGGGAGGACATGAAGAATGTATTCTTAAAGAAGTACCAAAACTGTTGCAAGGCCATTGAAGACATTTTCAGTATGATACCGAGGGAAGATGAAAGCTTGGAGGACTATGTGGAGCGATTTAAATACAACCTTCAAAAATCAAATCATAAGCATTTGGAAAAAGCGATCTTAAAAACACTCATTCTTAAAGGAATCAAAGATGAACTTTTAGAAATCTTAAATCTGGTAGGAAAAGGTGATGTTTTTCAGCTATCATATGATGATGTTTGTGATTTATGCATTAGGTATTCAAGAGGAATCTCTAAGGTTGGTAAGAATTCTAGAGAATTTTCTTCGTTTATTTCCAAATCTACTATAATAACAGGAGATATAAGAGTTGAAATCAATGATTTATTTGAGCGTTTTAAAATTGATTTTATTAGCTCTCTAAATTCACAATTGCATGTTTTGCAGGTAAATAAAAATCAGGAAAAAATTGAAGAAGTGTTTTTCCCTCATTACCAAAAGGAGTATCCCATGCATAGTTTCTCTTTCTTACCTAGGATGAAAGCAACATATAAAAGAGATCTAGAAGCTACAAGCTCACAACCATGGAAACCATGGCCTACATGTATGGTTCAAAACACTTCCTCTCCGTTTTCTTACTTGCATAATCCATTATGGAACACTCCTTTTTTAGGGAATCCATGTCAATCTCAATGTAACCACCACCAATATTGTCCACAAGTGTGGAAGGGTTCATCTTATGAGTACATGACTACTCTCCCTCATCTTGTAGTAGAAACATATCATCCATATTCTTTACCAACCTTTCGACATCATCTTACTTGTTTATCAAAATCATCCACACAACCCAATCAACTACATCATCAAAATCCTCCATGCGGTACACAGTTTCCTACTCAATCCATTCCCCACCCTCACAATAATAAACAAGTATAACATGCTTACAGTGTTGAACTACAAAATTTACCCACTCTTCCCACTCATTCTATCTCACATGAACCATTGCAGAAAAATTATATTGAGATTGGGAAGGCTTCAAATCCAAAAATTGCAGAATTCATGGAAGAAATTCATGATATGAAAACCATGGGAAATCAATAGAGTCTAGGCTATATTGAAGATTGGTTTCACTCCATCATTTGTTTGCAGCATCACTCCATACTTTAGCAATTTTTGGCACCATATTTTCAAGGGAAATTTGTCTCTCCTACCCTGGTATTTATTAATGTATATTTTCCTAATTTGAGTATGTATATACTTGAGTCCTTGTTTCAAAAATGGTTCCATTGGAAGTACTCTAATACATAGAGATATTTCATCTTTTTCAAACTAAGTAGGTTAGTGTAGAAAATAAAATAAATAAATTTCTTTATATGTAAAAAGAGTTATGTTTGCTGTAACATGCTGTGTAAATCGATATTGGTGATATATATTTGAATTTATATGTGTATGTAGACATATTATATTGAAAATCACATTTCTACAAACACCCATCACCATTTCAAAAAAAATGTTTGTTTATCATATCTTATGGCTTGTGGGCCTCATGAAATTTCTGGAAAAATAGTTGGAACAATCATGTTTTGAGGGGGAAAATGTGCATATTTAAAAAAAAAAAATCAACCTGAAGAAATGAATTATTTAGTTTACTTTAAAATTGTATTCCTATGCTCAAAGAGCTTGGAGGTAAGCATCCCGAGGTCACTATAGTTTTGACATGTTAAAAGGCTAGGAAGGTCGGTATTGCAGCAAAGATTATAAAACTGAGATATAATGTGAGCGTATGCAGGGCACTCTAAGAGGAAGTGATTTTCATCATCAATGTTCATATTCTCATAGAGATGGCAGATCCTTTCCACCCATGGTGTTTTAGGAACTGCCCAACGACCTATTTCACTATGGAGCTCATGAGAGTTTGTTCTTATCTTGGCTATATTATTTTTTTTATTTGAGCTATTTAAAACAGAGAGATGCTTTTGATCTTCTAGAATAGGGTTGATGAACTCCTTATAATATCTTAATTTTATTTTAGCCTCTAAATATTTCTCACACCAACTTTTCTCTTTAAACTTAGAAGTAATAATATTTTTAATGTTATTAATATTTTGGAATGCAACATTTTTGTCAATCTCCCAATAGTTTAATGAGGCCCTGGTATCTTTATACCAACCTCATTTGAGCCTTAGGTGGTTTTGGATGGAACTTAAAGCTAGCTTCAGAAGTCTATGGTCTCCCATGTTATTGATTTTGTGCTTGTACAACAAGAGCCTAGTCATATCTAGGCTCTCGATAGGGGAAAGACCCACTTCTATAAGGATAATATGATAGGGTGTAGTGCTTTAAATTTTGAGGTTATATGCTATAAAATTCTTCTGGATTTGCTCAATCTTTCTCCAGGATTCTCTAGAGATGTTGCAACTCCAAACCTCACATCCATACAAGATAACAAGAGTGATTAAAATTTCAAAGAGGAGCTTCTTTTTATCCCACATCACAAGGTTTACTACTTTACAATTATCTTCAAGACCAAAATAAGCTTTCCACCCTTAATTAGTTCTTTTCTCAATGCTATAGTTCCAGTTGAGCTTGTGATGAATATCAATTCCTAGGTACTTGTAAGAAGACACTTCCTCCAAGTTGCTATTGTCATACAAAAAATTAGCTTAAGTGTCCTTCTTGGATTTAATAATCATAACTTTTTTTTTGTCAGTGTTAACATTCATACCCATGGTAGAGCAGAAATCCTTAAAAATTCTTAGTTACTTATCAAGATTAGAAGGGCACCTTGACAAAAGAACAATATCATCAATATAGAGAAGAAGGATGATGATTATTCCAACTAATATCATGCCAACATGGCCTGTTTCCTCTAAAAAACCTTCTAGCTTATCGATGTAAATGCAAAATAAGGTAGGGGAGAGGGGGAAACCTTGTATAACTCCGATATTACACTTAATATCTTTTGACCACCCTTCATTGCTATTAAACTTGGTAATTACATTCTCGTATAACCTTATAGCGGCAACTCTCAACTCGAAAGGAATCTTTAGCTCTTCTAATCTATTCCATAGGGTATTTCTAGGTACCGTATCGAAAGCCTTTCTAAAGTCCACAAAGAAATAAAAGAGATTGGATTTATCATTACGACATTCCTCCACAATGATCCTAAGTGTAACAAGGTGGTCCATTGTTGAATGCTGCCTTCTTATCCCACTTACATTCACTTTCAAGCCATGTGCTCATCTTCTTTTCCAAAATAATACCATATAACTTGGCTAAGAGATGGCTAATAATAATTATCCGATATTTATAGGTGTTATTTGTATCCCCACTTTTAAAAATAGGAATAATGAGGCTCTGAGTCCAAGGTTTAGGGAACCCTTGCTTAACCACTTGATTGAAAAGCTTGTGGATGTGAGGGATGAGGACAGGACCTCCAATTTTTAAGATTTCAGCCTGGTAACCTTAAATTTCCTTAGCTTTCCCATTTTTTAGGCACTTAAGCCCAAAATATATGTCTTCTAATGAGAAAAATTCTTCCATTGTGAGCATGGTTTCAAAGTCGTCTATGACATTTGGAGATTCATAAAGCTTTTTAAGATAGGAATTCCAGTCGTGCAAAGAAATTCTATTATTATCTTTAGTTTTCTAGGTTAGAATCTGCCTCCTGAACTTCTTAGGAGCTATGTTAGAGAGGTGTAAGAGATTTTCTTGTATTTTATGAATATGTTGCATTTTTTTCCTTTTAGTTAGGGTTTTTTATATTTTTATCTTGACAATTTTAAGAGACTCATCAACAACTTAATTTCTCTCCTCACACTTTTACAATCTTAAGCATACCAAGGGTTGGTTTTTCTATTTCTTTTATTACTTGATACTTCAATTGAGAAATTTTTAATAAAGTATGAGAGGGTTGTAGTAAAATTATGATAGAGGTATTCTATGTTGTCTATACAAGATAAAGGAAGCAAATTAATTTTTAATTCATTTAGAAAAACAATTTTTTTATTTCTATCAAATATTAAGTTCCTTTGGCTGTAATTATTATCTCCTATGGGATCTCCATGCATGAAAAAATTGAGAGTTACAATTAAAGGTCTATGATCTAAGTCAGGCTCCTAGTCATTTAAGATGTCAAAATTTATTATTTCGTTGTATAAAGCGATATCATAAATAACATAGTCTACTATGATGCTACCAAGCCCATGATACTGAGCCCATGGATACATGTCATATGGCTAGATTTGGGCCACTTCTTTAGACCGTTGCAAATTATGAGATCTTGAGCACTGCAGAGCTTTACTAGCTCAGACCCAAACAAATTTTCCCCTAGATCCTGAGAGCTTCTTTTGTACCAGCTAGCTAGAGTAAGGTCTTTGTCTAAACAAATAGGATTAGGGTTGGAATAATTGCTTAGAATAATATCAATTATTTGGTTTTGTACAAGGTTGCAACAAAAGATTAGTTTGCAAGCTTAGGAAATCATTGTATGGCCTGAGACAGTCTCCAAGGAAGTGGTACAAGAATTTTGACTGCTTCATGGTGAACCAGAACTTCACTAGAAGTGAGTATGATCATTGTGTGTATTTTAAGAATTTCAATGGAATATTCATTATCTTGGTTTTTTATTTTGATGATATGCTTATTGCAAGCAAAATCATGGAATAGATAAACATGTTAAAGGCTCATCTTTCTAGGAAATTTGATATGAAGGATCTTAGTGATACAAAACATATCTTGGGCATGGAGATACATAGAGACAGGAAAACTGGAAAGCTCTGGTTATCACAACAGAAGTATGTGGAGAAAATACTTGAAAAGTTCGGGATGGACAATGTTAAACCTGTTACTATTCCTTTAGCTTCCCATTTTAAGCAGTCTTCAGGTTTGAGTCCTAGAACTCATAAATAAAAGAAGTATATGTCTCATGTACCACATGAAAATTGTGGTAGGAAACTTAATGTATGTGATGTTATCTACAAGACCTGACATTTCACATGTAGTTGGAGTTGTCAGTGGGTTCATGGAAAATCCAGGAGAAGAACATTGGCGAGCAGTGAAATGGGTGCTTTGGTATTTGAGAGGCACACGTGACCACTGTATCATCTTTAATGGTAGTGTAGGTCTAGTCTGCAGATATGTGGATGTTGATTATGTAGGTGACTTGGAAAAAAGGAGATATACTATGAGATATGTCCTTACTCTTGCAGGTGGAGAAATTAGTTGGATGTCAGGGCTTCAAGAAACAATTGTTCTGTCCACTACTGAAGCAAAGTATATAGTTTCTTCAGATGCATGTAAAGAGGCAATCTGATTGAAAGGTCTACTTGATGAGATTGGAAGGACGCGGGATAAAGTGAATGTATTCTATGATAGTCATAGTGATATTCATTTGGCTACAAATCTATCTTATCACAAAAAGACTCAGCACATTGATTTAAGATACCATTTTGTAAGACATATGATAGATGGCGGCAAAGTAGCTCTCAAGAAGGTCCACACATAGTAGAATTGTGCAAACATGTTCATGAAGCCAATATTGGTAGAGAAGTTGTGGCAGTGTTTGGCTTATCTTGGCTTACATAAAATATGATGAATGGCCATGTGCAAGGTGGAGATTTTTAGGAATGAAAACAATTGTTAAATGTAATTATCTTAGTAAATCTGGGTTTTTCGTTCACAAAATTGCGTAACCATAGGGAGTTATGTAACAAGGTTTTTCAAATTAAATTGATGATTTCCCGAGAGGCCTAATGTAACAATGGAGATTCATTTTGACCTGGAGCAATAAGAATTCCAATCCCTTTCCCTGTGGAGGTTTCCTTGACACGCTATCAAGGTTTTACCACGTAAATTATTTGTGTTTCTTTTTGTTTGATTTAGTTTCTATTTCTTTTGCATTTATTTATTATTTAAATTTTAACGGGTTAAAAATACCAACAAGTTATAAATATTTTCTATGGTAAAAAAAAATTGAATGGTTTTAATTGGTCATTATTTTTTAAAAGCATTTCATTTTCTTTGATACAACTATTGATTAGGTATGTTATATTTATTTTAGTTTTTGAATTATAAATAATTAACTATATAACATTGTATCATAATTCAAATTGGTGGTTCTCGTTGTATACGGTAACACTAGAACTTATCATTTATTTGGTTATGTTTACCTTCTCTTATAAAGTTGCTGAGTCATGTAAAGCCAAGAACGTCAACTACATGTTACCCTTATATGTTTCTAAGTGTATGTGTGAATAGGTTAGTTGTATGAATAACTCCTGAACACATTCAGTACCTAGGCAACTATCCTAAATAACTGTCAAATACAACGAGCTATGTCATCTAACAGATGGGAGTTTTTCCATGGGAAATTTCATTGCAAAAACTTACATAAGTAATCAAAAAATGGAAGAATACCTTATCAGTAGCTTAGTTCAGATGCTCCTGACTCCGTTGAGATGCTCTTGTTGGGCTACCCGACTAAATTTACCTCCCATCCAACTAGCAATGATTTCCTAGCCCAGAGAACCTCCACAGGTTTCCTAACCCTCCGAGCCCAAGTCTAATCAGTTGTAGTGTGTCCAAGTTAAAGCCAACACTCTCCAATATATCTAATTTTTATCTCTACCATTTTTCTCTCCCTTCTTTTCTCATCACATTCCTCCTCTCCAAATAAAATCCTATAATGCCAAAATAAAAAACAAGGATCCCCCCCCCCCCCCCCTCTTCTCCTCTCATCCTCCTTCCCTTTATTTATATTTCTCTCGTCCACCTCAACCACTTACCATTAATTCCATGACTAACCCCTCATCCTTTTAATTTAATATCCTTGAATTTCTTTATGATATATTATCCATAAGTAGATTTGAGAAGACACATTGGGAATAGAAATATGGATATTTAATTTAGAAATAAATTGGAGAAGACCATATCTTATCCAAAATTAAATTTGAGAATACACCTTGGGAATAGAATATATATATTTGATTTAGAAATAAAATGGAGAAGGCCATATCTTATCCAAAAGTAGATTTGATAAGACACCTTCAGAATAGAAATATAGATATTTTTTCTAGAATTAAATTCGAGAAGACCATATATTATCCAAAAGTAGACTTGAGAAGACACTTTGGGAAAAAAAATATAGATATTTTTTCTAGAATTAAATTGGAGAAGACCACATCTTATCCAAAAGTAGATTTGAGAAGACACCTTGGGAATAGAAATATAGATAGTTGTTCTAAAATTGAATTGGAGAAGACCATATCTTATCCAAAAGTAGATTTGAGAAGACACCTAGGGAATAAAAATATAGATATTTGATTTTGAAAATAAATAATAAAAGTCATATTAGTAAAACAAAATTACAGATTCACAAGTGTAGATATATACCAATATTACTTAATAATTGTAATTCAATATCTGCAGGTTAATTAAACACTAATCAAAATTAGCCTAATAGGATCAACTTGGCCATTACATACACCCCTACTTCAAAAAAATTTGTCCCAAAGTTAGAGTGAAAATGACACAAGGAGTTTGAAAGAAGTTTGACAATAAGGCATAATAAAATAGGAGAGATATAGTAGTAAAATTAAGTAAGTCAAGCAATTACACCCCTTCCCATCAAGATTCTACAACCAAACTATAGCCTCCTATCCTTACTAACCTACTTCCGCTCCCATCCCATTCATCCTCTGCTGCAATATAATATGGCATTGGCTATACCAATCTAACCATTTATAAAACCAATATGGCAGAAGCGTTGACTATATTAGCCTAACTTCCCCAACAGCCAATTGGCAATCGTCATCACATGTCTGGGGGATTGTTTCCATCACTTAACTCCCATGATTTCGAGCTTGGAGGTTACACTGTGGGAAATTCCTCCACCCCTCCTCAAGACTAGGGTCACCACCCTAATATGGACCACACTACGACATTGGTGGGATACTTGCCATCAAATAATCTAGTAAAGTAGTATTGTCACCTGTCATTTACACTTTACCCATGTCATAATAGTGTTGAGATTCAACAAGATGATGAGCTTAGTGAAAAGTAAGCAGCTTCACTAAGTGGGGCCCGCAAGCTATTTTTAGGTGTATGTCTATTTTTGGACATGGTGAGCATATTCTATAAGTAGCAGGTGGCTATTTGTAGATGGTTGATCAAGTTGGAAAAATAGATGAGATTCTATTTTTAGAAGATTGGGTGAAGTCTATTTATAGATCGTCAGTGTAAAAATAGATGCATGTCAATTATTATTAGCCCTTAATAATAATTCTCTTGGAGAAGTTTATTTCGGTGAACAGGTGTGGCACATTAGTGGGCTGAAGGAATTACGCAATTCCTAGGGTTGGTTGGTGACTCGTGCATGGAGGAATCAGTTAGAACTGAAGTGGAAAGTTATGACAGAGTTTGAGGAGTAGTTATGGGAGTTGTTATCTTGTTTAACTCAGTTAAATGAGTTACACTGAGTTGTACTAGTTGTAACTCAAACATACACTAGTGAGAGTTCAATGAATTAATTAGTTAATTAATTCACAATCAGTAACTCATATGCAACTGAACATATACAACAGTTAACTACTTTCATGTCACATCCAGTGGAGACCTAGTGGAGAGATAGGTGAAAGGGTGATATTGACTATCCGTTGTGACTATAGTGATGCATTTGACTATAGTGATGCATTGATTGCATCTACACATACATTGGAATTTCCAATGAGGATTGTGCAGTCAAGGAGGGTGGGATTGCATCGAATTGAATAGTGTAATCAGCTTGGATTGCACAGTGGAGTCAGGCTATCAAGAGGCAAGAAATTGTTGCAAGGATTTGCAAATTTCTGCATGATAGTGTGTGACGATTGTTATTGTACTGAGAGCTTGATGTACTAAGCTTTGTATGAGATTGTTACATGATTTCCATGATACATAATATATGATAGTTAGGGTTTTCAGCTTTAAGCTTTCCCGATAAAACAATCTTGTTATGTGCGATTGATTTTCTTCATGTATTTGCAATTGGCGATTTAATTTCTGCAAAGAATTATAGTCGAAGGATTATGTATTTAACATAATATTTAATTTGTTAGATTAGGAGAATCTGGTAATACATATTAGTATTAATAAATTTATACATGGTATCAGAGAAATGTTGATCACTAAAGATTGCAATATTGAAGCACTGCTGAGTTTTGTGTGGTGGAGCAATTCAAATTTGCTGAAAACTTTTCTTGGTGCGACATTTGAGTATACATTGAAATGGATTTTAATGGGTTGTGGTTGGAGTATGCACTCGAGGGCAGCTCGAACTACTTAGCCTGGAAGGACAGGATGGAGGCGGTGCTTGAAGATAATGGTTTGAAGGAGTTCATCGACAGTGACACTCCTAAGCCTACTTCTAGCAATGTTGCAGTACTTGACGCATGGAAAAATAAGGTAGTGAAGACGAGAAGGATTCTGTTGGAAGGTGTGAAGGACCATATTGTGTCAAGCCTTCGTAGGAAAGCCACTCCATTTGAAATGTGGAAAGATTTGACAGATATTTTCCAGAGCAACAGTGACCATAGGAGGTTGGCGCTGAAAGATAAACTCAGAAAAATCAAAATGGAGAAGGGAAACAATATTCCAAAATATCTCACGAAGTTTGTCCAATGTAGGGATGAGCTGGGAAGTGTGGGAATTATAGTTGCTGATGATGAATTGGTGAGCTTGGCTCTCCTTGGGCTTCCAAAGACTTGGCATAGCTACGAAGACTCTGTCAATGGACGGGAGAAACTACCGGATTGGGAGCGACTTTGGTCAGATCATGTTCAGGAGGAGATAAGGCGGAATACCAGGGATGGCTCTTCATCAAAACATGATGATGAAGAGAATTGCACTTTGGCTGCCAAAGCAAGGAAAGGGAAGGGGAAGAAATTCCACTCAAAATCCGAGGCTAAAGGCAAGAATCTGGATTTGTCCAAGGTGAAGTGTTTTCACTATCACGAACATGGGCATCTCACCACTAACTGCCCAGAGAAAAAGAAGAACAAGAAGGTTGTTGGAGCTGCAGCTGGTGAGGCCCTTGCCTCGCAATTTGAACTTGATTTCGCTTTGATCACATGCTTGGTTTCAAGCACAATGGGATCGGTGTGGTATCTTGATAGTGGTGCTTCCTTCCACATGACGGGAGATAAGGAGTTTTTCAACGACTTGGAGGAGAAGGATCTCCAAATGCATATAGAGATGGGTGACGATGGTAGATATAGTGCGAGTGACATTGGAACCATTACCTTTGAGAGGGAGTCAGGTAAACCATTTTTGTTGAAAGATGTTATGCATGTTCTAGGTCTGAAGAAGAACTTGGTCTCAGTTGTGATGTTGGAGGACAAAGGTTATGACATTGTTTTCAGCGATGGAAAAGCTTTCCTACGACATAAAACAACAGGTCAAACCAAGAGGATAGGGATTCGAGTTAAGAATCTCTACAAGCTGGAGGTAGATGGCTGCGTTACAATGGTGGGCAAAGCAGAAGAAGTGGTGAGCCAGGATGAGGGTGAATTATGGCACAGGAGATTGGGACATCTTCACCATGACGCCCTGAAGATTTTGCAGTAGATTTATATTGGACTTCCCAAGGGTACACTTGCACAGTCAGATTAGTGCAAAGGATGTACAATGGGTAAGTTTTTGAAGACCACCTTTCATGAGAAGTAGAACCGTGCCTCGGTGATCCTAGAAAGAATTCACACAGACGTGTGTGGACCTTTCTTGATTGCTTCAATAAAGAAACATGTGTATTATGTTATTTTTGTTGATGACTATTCTCGTAGAGGCTGGATCTTCTTCGTGCAAAAGAAGGATCAAACATTCTCAAAGTTCTATGAGTTTAAATAAATGGTGGAGAAGGAGTCGGGGAAGCAAGTGAAGGCTCTACAGAGTGATAATGGTGGTGAATATATCTCGAATGAATTCAAATACTTCTGTAGAAAAGAAGGAATTCGAAGAGAACTCATAGTGCCTCATAACCCACAACAGAATGGGGTCGCGGAGAGGAAGAACAGAACGATCATGGGTGTTGCATGAGTTATGCTGCATGACTAGGGCCTACCGATGTACTTGTGGGTAGAAGCATGCAACATTGTGGTTTATGTGCAAAATCATTGTCCTCATAGAGTACTTGGCATGAGTACACCTGAAGAAGCTTTTACTAGTAAGAAGCCTGATACTTCTCATTTGAAGATTTTTGGCTCATCTGTTTACATTCATGTGACCAAGGATGCCAGGAAGAAGCTGGAGTCAACTACAGAAGTTGGGATATTTGTGGGGTTCACAGAAACACCCCATAATTATCGTGTGTATTTGCCAAAAACTTGGATGACTATGGTGCGACAGGATATAAAATTCAATGAGGAGAAGCCATGAAGTTGTCTCTTGAGAGGGAGCTACACTTGTATGTAGAGGAGGAGCTACTTGTTCCCAAATATGATCCTCTAGATGTGGATCAGCCACAGGAGGAGATTCATGGAGTGGAGGAGTCCACTCATGCAGGACCAAATATAAGAACAGGCAGTAAGCGTACCACAGAAGTTGAGAGACTGAAGCTTGATGCGTCAGAGAATGTAGGAGTCCCTACATCCCAGCGCAGACAGAGACAGTCACCTGACCGATTCATTGGATACATGGATCTTATGAGAAAATGTGTCGTGACAGAGCCATATTCCTTTGAGGAAACAACGCAGGAGCCCACATGGGTAGATGCCATGGTGGAGGGGTATGACTCCATTGTCAGAAACAGTGCTTGGGAGATTATTCCAAGGCCGGTGAGTAAATTAGTGGTAGGTTCGAGATGGATCTAAAAGGTAAAGCAAGCTGCTGATGGGAACGTTGAGAAGTATAAGGCAAGATTTTTTGTCTGGGGCTCCTCACAGATCGAGGGGATTGATTATGAAGAAACCTTTGCACCTGTCACACGGTATTCTTCCATAAGGACCATCCTTGCTCTCTCAGCGCAGATGGGTTAGCACATTCATCAGATGGATGTGAAGAATGTGTTCCTTAATGGGATCATTGAGGAAGAAGTGTACATTGAGTAGCCTGAAGGATTTGATATGTTCAGCAGTGAGTCGCATGTGTGCAGACTCAAAAGAGCGTTGTATGGGCTAAAGCAATCACCTCATGCTTGGTACACTTGGATCGACAACTATTTCACTAGACTTAGCTTCACCAAGAGTGAGGCAGATGCAAACTTGTACCAAATTGTGGTGGAGGGTAAGCTTTTAATCATTGTTCTTTATGTTAATGATTTAGTACTAACGGGTGATGAGCAGTTGATACACTCATGCAAGGCAGATCTTGCAAAGGAGTTTGAGATGAAGGATTTGGGCCTCCTTCATTATTTCCTTGGATTGGTAATATGGCAGCGAGAAGGTGAACTATTTGTGTCTCAAGGCAAGTATGCTCAGGAGATACTTGAGAAGTTTCACATGGAGGGCTACAAGCCCATGGATACTCCCATTCCAGGAAATTGGAGGAAAGAGGATGCTACATCAACACAGGTAGTGGATTCCACTGTTTATCGACAGTTGGTGGTTTCTCTCATGTATTTAGTTAATACAAGACTAGACATATGTCATGCAGTCAACCAGCTTAGTCAAGCGATGGTTAAGCCTACCAAGCTCTTTTGGAAGGCAGGTAAACATGTCCTGAGATATCTCAGGGGCACATATGAGTATGGCTTATGGTACAGACAGATGGATGAGGTGAATTTGCATGGATTCACGAATGGAGATTGCACAGGTAGCCCAACGGACAGAAAGAGCACATCAGGAGGGGTTTTTAGTATTGGATCTACAAAAATTTCTTGGTATAGCAGGAAAAAAATATCCATGGCACTTATTTCAATGGAAGCAGAATACATGGCAGCAAGTCAAGCTGCATGTGCGGCTATCTGGATGAGGAAGATCCTAGTAGGTTTGTTCAGTTCTCATTTAGATCCTATAGTGATTCATTGTGATAATCAAAGTTGCATTAAAATCTCGATTAATATTGTGTTTCATGATAGATCTAAGAATATAGATAGATGGTATTATCATATCAGAGATTGTATGCAACGGAAGATCATGTTGCTTTAATACATTCTGACGGAAGATCAGGATGCAGATATTCTGACAAGGGTGCTCAGCAAGAGCAAATTCGAATACCATAGAGGCAGGATCGGGGTCAAGGATAATCCCTATCTTGTTGAGATGGAGTGTTGAGATTCAACAAGATGATGAGCTTAGTGAAAAGTAAGCACCTTCACTAAGTGGGGCCCGCAAGCTATTTTTAGGTGTATGTCTATATCTAGACATGGTGAGCATATTCTATAAGTAGCAGGTGGCTATTTGTAGATGGTTGATCAAGTTCGAAAAATAGATGAGATTCTATTTTTAGAAGATTGGGTGAAGTCTATTTATAAATCATCAATCTAAAAATAGATGCATTTCGATTATTATTAGCCCTTAATAATAATCAGACTCTAAATATCAACTTATTCTCTTGGAGCACTTTATTTCAATGAACAGGTGTGGCACATAAATGGCCTGAAGGAATTACACAATTATGAGGGTTGGTTGGTGACTCATGGATGGAGGACTCAGTTAGAACTGAAGTGGCAAGTTATGACAGAGTTGGAGGAGTAGTTATGGGAGTTGTTATCTTGTTTAACTCAGTTAAGTGAGTTAAACTAAGTTGTACTAGTTGTAAATCAAACATACACTAGTGAGAGTTCAGTGAATTAATTAGTTAATTAATTCACAATCAGTAACTCATATGCAACTGAACATATATAGTAGTTAACTACTTGCATGTCAGATCCAGTGGAGACCCAGTGGAGAGATAAGTGAAAGGGTGAGATTGACTATCCATTGTGACTATAGTGATGCATTGATTGCATCACACATACGTTGGAATTGCCAATGAGGATTGCGTAGTCAAGGAGGGTGGGATTGCATTGAATTGGTGAGTGTAATCAGCTTGGATTGTGCAGTCAAGGAGGGTGGGATTGCATCGAATTGGTCAGTGTAATCAGCTTGGATTGCGTAGTGGAGGCAAGCTATCAGGAGGCAAGAAATTGGTGCAAGGATTTGCAAATTTCTGCATGATAGTGTGTGACGATTGTATTATACTGAGAGCTTGATGTACTAAGATTTGTATGAGATTGTTACATGATTTCCATGATACATAATATAGGATAGTTGGGTTTTTCAGCTTTAACATTTCCCAGTAAAACAATCTTGTTATGTGCGATTGATTTTCTTCATGTGTTTGCAATTGGTGTTTTAATTTCTACAAATATTTATAGTGGAAGGATTATGTATTTAACATAAGATTTAATTTGTTAGATCAGGAGAATTCGGTAATACATATCACTATTAATAAATTTCTACAAATAGTACATATCAAGTAGATACAAAATGAAATAGAACAATGTACATCATACCATTCCTCATTGGATGTCTCAACATTACCCCATCACAAGAGTAAATCTTGGTTATCATATAGTTCTTTCTAATCTGAAGGTTAGTTCTCATTCATGCATATACAAAGCAACAAAATATATATAGATAAGTGATATTAATCATTATGTTATTAAGTCTAGTGTCCACGTTTCAATTTTGTACTTCATAACAACATACTGGAAATAAATCTTACATTAGATAAATCATAATTTTGATTAGCCATTCATTAACTAAATCATATCCCATTAATCCATACATCAAACAACAATAACTCTAATTATTCATACACTAGATAAATCATAACCAATTAAGTCATACATTAGGTAAATCATACATCAAATAAGTCGTACATCAATTATTTAATCAACAATACATAATATATGTAATTTCATATATAAGTAGTTTCATCTGTCCAACTTAATGCATAAATATTACATAGTGTTCATAATTAAAATAACATGGAACTACAAATAGAGCCTTAGCATAGGTAGCTATCTAAGTCAAAATCAGAATCAGAGATGCTCAAAAACTAAGGGGTGGTCAAGACATATAGTATTCACATCCTTCCAAGTAACAGATCCTGAGCTATACTTGTCCCATTAGATATTCTAAGTACTATATATGGTATTATAGAGAATTTATGTTATGCAATGGAGTTTATTTATTTAATTATGAATAGGTCATTTAGTTCCTATATTCAAAGACCTCATGTATTTAGGACCTATATATTTTCTTCTTGTAGATTCCATTCACGAAATGACACAATGATTGTTTGAGAAATATTTTATATGTAAAATATTATGCTAACTCTTAGATACATAAATCTTGAAAATTAGAGCTAGTTCAAATGAGAGTATCAAAACTATATCTATTTACACATTCACATATTAGATTGACATTTTTTAAATGACCACTAGGTTAAGAGCTTAAGTGTTTTCTTAAACTCTAATAAGTAAACACTATATGCAAAACACAACTAGATATTGAGGATTGAAGCACAATTGAACACTTAAAAGTGAGAAATCCTATCCATAGACTTGTAATATTATGTAGCGTACATTTAGAGACTTGATGAATCACAATTAAATAATTAAAAAATAATAATATTCTTAAAGCATACCCTTTGTAATGATTTTGAAGTGGATTGTAATTAGAGGCTAATATGTGAAAAACTATGTAATAATGTTCATGAAGTTACATGATTATAAGATTTTGTGAATTCTCTTTCCTAATATTTTAAATTTCGGGTTTTAGAGATTTTAAATTGTCATTTACATTCCATAAATCATTTGCATCGATTATAAATCATTTTCTTTGATGGTTGCAATAATTGGAAATTTGGATCTTGTTAGAATAGTAAATAACAACACTTTCAATTGATTGTCATAACTTCTCACTCCATCCAAATTGAACAACTAGTTCACTTTTTTTTCTTTTTTCTCTAATTTTTTTTCAATTACATTATCTCCTCTGGGAATTTTAACATTTTATTGGTTGCATTTTGGCAGAAATGTATTGCATGACTTAATGCAATTTCAACCATGTGTCTGTTACCGCTAAAACATGATTTCTCAAATTTCCACTAAAATATTTGTACATATAATGAACATAGACACATTGTGGTCTTATTTAGTTTTATTTTATAGCTCAAGTGGATGTTACTATTTCTAAAATCTAATAAACTAACTAGATATTGGTAGAAATTTCTTCCACTTTCCACTAAGAATGATGCGAACATTTTTTTTTTAGTTTTGACTTGTTCTAAATAATGATTCTAAAATAAAAAACACAACCACTTTGATGCAATATAGAACCTTTCCTAAACATTATTTATGAGGTGTATTAGTTTCGTAAATACCTTTCTCACACCCATATCTCATGACAACCCAATATGAAAATATGCATGTAACACACTTAGTTTATTTTGAAATAACTCCATATATATATATATATATATATATATATATATATATATATATATATATATAGAGAGAGAGAGAGAGAGAGAGAGAGAGAGAGAGAGAGAATAAAATAATAATGTCCATGGGAATGGAAATTAAGTAGCCATTATATGTACATGAATTATAAATAACATAAGAAAATGAAATAGCATAACTGGACATAACAAAGTAAATAGTAATGACACTTATATTGTTAGAGACTATGTAAGTAATTATTTGAATTGGAGTTATTGACTACCCAAACATAGTTTTCCAACATAAGCACCACCTCCAAGTCAGACTATGAGGTGGGAAGGGTGAAGGGTGAAGTGCATAATCAACTAGATAACTTATGTCTACCATCCCTTTCTATGACTTGCTTCTTCTCTTCTTGCTAACCATTTACTTTTTCTTTGAATTCAAATCTACACAACGTTGTAGATTGATTTTGGCATCACATATTCTTAATGAATTTAATTATTTTCTAGGATTTTTATTCGATTTATTTCATCTCATTTGTATTATTTCACCCCATTAATGTTACCTTAAAAGGTCATGATTCTCTTACTCTATATTGGAGTAGGGTCCCCTGGGGTAAAGCATTTTTGGGCATTTTTGGTCAATTTTTGTTAAACCGCGTTGCACACAGAAGGAAAGGGGATTTGGGGTGGGTCAAAGTCCCTTAATCATTGTAATGGGTGAAAAGGGAAACCATGAGTCTCAAACCATGGTTTGAGACAATGGTATGTGCACGTTTTAAAGTATTAATACGTAAGAGTTGAGTCAAGTAAATAGATTGAGATATAGATCCGAAAGTGAATTGTTTGTTTTTTTGATCTGAATTGTTAGTCTACGAAAAAAGGCTCATGTTGGTTGTGTGCGCAGAGAGCTGAGTCCTGAGCTATGTGCAAGAACCCTGTTGTTCTGTGCGCAGGCAGAAAGATTTTACTGAATAAAGATCTCTTAATAAAGAAGGCATTTTTTGCGAACTCAGAATTTTAATATTTTATGTGCTTAATTATCTTATATTTTTTATGTGCGCTATATGTTGCTTATTGCACTTATAGATCTGGATATGTCCTATTGAATGCATATTTATTTCAGTAAATTATAAGTCGAATTGGTGAATTACATCTGTGCACAATTATTATTCCGCTTTAAACTGTTAGATCTGAATTAAGTATAGTATTTTGTTCTGCGCAAGTATATATTGAAGTAAGGGTTAATTCTGCAATGATCTATGAATGCGCAAGGGTTAAGTATGTTCATCATTATCTCGTCGCGCAAAACTGCTCTACTGTATAAGGGATTTATCTGCAATTAGATATGGTTTTTGTGAAGTAGGATTAAGATCTGCCTCATCAAAAGCTCCCTTAGGGTGTGAAAACGTGGCTCTAGCACCCACCATACTGCTTCGAGTGAGACTTTGGTTTGCACGAGCATATCACTGCCGAAAGGTCCAGTAGTTGGAGGGTTTTTTTGGTTGCGCAATTACTCCAAAACTGGGTCAAAACCCATTAAGCCAACAAATGGTTTTGTTGTCAGGACCGAGATCATTTTGAGGGAGATTTGATATTGTGGCATTCGATGAAGAACGAACTACAAGATTGGCTTGATAATAAGTTACGTGATTTTGTGATCCAAGAAAACATAAAACCTAAATTTCCTGCTAAAGATTGGGAGCAAAGGTACATCTACACAGAGGTCCACGAAATTTTCTTTGCTTCCTTTGCAACCGAGTTGCAAGATTGTTTATCTCAGCTTGCTAAGTTTCAGACCTACACAAAGGATGATGTGATCACCAAGTGGACCCCATAATTGGTGCAACAATTGGAGGAATCTAGCAACAAGATTACCCATGAAGTAGATCACTGGATCAATAGTGTTCTGGGAGGATTTGTGACTAAATTTTATATTGATACTTTTGTATTGTATTATGAAGTTGAAAGGAGATTTTCAAGGTCCCTAGAGGTAATTTTCTACGCTAATTGAAACTATGGATTAGAATGATTTTATGTGAAAAGGGTACTTTTTGCAGCCACATTGCATGAATGTCTTGAAGAGGCCCATCTAGCTCCACACGCAGAGGTCCTGGTAGTTCTGTGTATAGTGAAAAAACCTACAAATTAGACCTAGAAGAAGATTTTGTCTACAACCCTCTTAAAGGTAAATCTGATAGTGACGAGGAGTCTGAAACAAGTAGATCTGGTTAATTTGCGCATGAAGAAGTAGAGAATTTGATTTTAGTTCAGATCCCATCCACTCTGCTCCCACATTCATCTCACGGTAACCACTCATCAACCCCACCTCCACCTCCACCGTCGGGCATTAATATGGCTACTTCCATGAAGCTACCTAATTTTTGTGGGGTTGGGAATGAAGATGTGGAACAATTCTGGTTTGTCACAGATGTTGTGTGGACATCACAACAAATCAATAATGATGATGTTAAGTGTAATATCCCAAATGGGAACATGCATTAATGCTAAATAGTTATGCATTAAAATAAAATAGATCATCAAGATTATTGTAGGAGGCCAATATGGAGACCCTTCTTTAGCATTTATAATAGAAACTCAGATGTGTAATGAAGCCCATACAATGTAGAATAGGAAATAGAAGTCTCCAATGAAGAAATAACCTCAAAAAGAGGTGCATCAACCATAGAAATGAGCAAAAACTGCCTTGACATTGTTATTTTTATTATGATGCAACAATTGTTGATTACAACTTAGATCTAGAGAAAAATAATGCATGAACAGTCAGATCTATGATAGATCCATACACTATAGAGTTTCTACTTCAAATAACCCTTGGGTTTTTCAGAAATACATGAAGCACATGGAGTAGATCTGAGAATGAAGCACATGGAGTAGATCTGAGATCTAAAGCTGCAGATCTGCAGAAATCTTTAGATTTACAAGAATATTCAGATATGATCTGATGTATACAATAGAATGACGCTCTGCAATGGATCTCAAAGGTTAAGGGAAGATCCCCAACACATGAGAAAGACTCCTCCAAAATGTTATGCCAAAAGTCCCTGCAGCAGCACCTACAGAACTGGGAGATAAACTATGTTGTAGGGTATAAGATCAGTTTGGCCTGATTCCAAGATGTGGATCTGATGCTCCAATGATCCAATACTCTCTTTCCAATCGAATAGAAGACTTTACCACTGAAAAGAGGCACTAGATTGGCATAGATCTGAATATATCTAGCCTCCACTTGCTACGACTTACAAATACAACCAAACCCTCAACAGGATCTGCGTTGTAGTTGGAAGTAGAAGCTTAGACTTCAGCTTGATAGTGGACAAGAAATGCGAAGCTCTTCCAAGTGGCCTCTCAAGGAAAGGGATGGGATTCCTAAATAGGATATCCTTGTGCTGAACAACACTATTCTCTTCTAAACAAGATATCCTTGGCCTCTCAAGGAAAGGGATGGGATTCCTAAATAGGATTTGAAGGAAGTATTCCACACATTGGAGGGTTCGATTGGTATATGGTGATACCTAGACTTCAAGTCAATATTGTTGAAATATTTACCCCCCTTGAATTCGTCCATAAGGCCATCAATTTGTAGGATCAGATATTTATTCCGTACAATGATATTATTCAACATCCAATAGTCAATACAAAGTCTACAAGTCTCACCCTTCTTCTACACCAACACGATTAGGCTCCCACAACCTGATGAAATCCGTCGGATGTGACCTTTATGCAGCAGCTCCTCAATATTCCTCTTGATTTAATCATTCTCCATAACAGAGCACCAAAATATTGTTCCCTTCGGTAGTAGTGTGCCTAGGTTCAGATCAATGGAGTGCTTAACCTGACAGTGCAGAGGCACCCTTGCAAGTGAGGTGAAGATGTCCCTGTATTCCTCCACGACCTTTTCCATCTATTGTTGTCGTGCGGGGGAGCCCTTTCTAGAGGTTGTGGCCACAATATTCTTCTTTCCCTAAGGGAATATCATAAGGAAAAAAAATATCCCGGTTTAGGAAATGAGCTTACTGCATTACTTTGTAGTGATCAAAGATATGGAGATAGGCGGTGCTACCTCCGGTATCTTGTACAACTTATTACCCAAAGTAACAATAAAAATGTGAGGCCTAGATTGATACACAACATGTCACTTCCACAAGTATGGTTGGCCTAAAAATACATCAAAAACTTCAAGAGGAGCAACATCACATAATACCTCATCCATGAAGGGCTTGATGTTTTAGGGAAGCACACACTTTTGGCTGACACATGTATCAATTCCTTGGTGAAGCCACCCGATGGTGTACGGTTGTGGGTATGTTGTTGTCAGAAGGCCTAGACGCTTCATGAAATTTTCTAAAATGAGGTTCTTTTGGCTCTCGTTGTCGACAATGAACTATAGTGGGGGAACCCTTCACCCACATTTGGGAATGGAAGAGGCACTCCCCCTCCTCTCGATCTTCGAGTTCCTCCTTCAGGATATTGGTGGTGGAAATGGTGGCACTAGGCTCCACATCATCCTTTTTCTCACAGTAGGTTTCCCACCAGTTCTTAACATGGTGAGGGTCTTTGAGGAGTGCAAAGGTAATATTTTCCTGATCAGAAAAGTCATGAAACCAAAAATATCCTTCTAATAGATTCATTCATCTGTCTACGACCTCTACATTTATTTGGCCCTAACATATGGTAATGTCAAAGTTAACTTGTACCTTAAAAGGAGTGGCACCTCCAGAGTGGTTTTCGAATGAAGATATGTCGCCAGTGGGTAGCCGTCGAAGGATCTGGGCAAAGTTATCCATCATCGTGTTCCTCTATTTATCGAGGGCCTCCTTAAGCAATATTTTGATAGGATCTCCTGCTCCCTCGTCTTTCTTTTCTTCCACCATGGGAGGCCGTTAGGGTTTGAGAGGTTGATCTTGCAAAGGTTTAACCAAATCGAGCCCTAACTCCTTATACCCTGATCTCATTGGGGACATGAAAAGAAAGGTAGAGAAAGAGAAGAACGCTTTGATACCACTAATCTAGACTTATGGAGGAACACAATAAAATAGATAAATAAAAATAAATGTTGAGATGCAACACAAATAAAACTTCATTTCATTAATATCAAATAACTAAAATAAGCTTACAGACATAATGGAAATAAACTAGCTCGGGCGATGGCAGCTTATCTTTGAGAAGAGATGTGGCGGCTACATGCCTCTGAACTATGTTACAATGAGGCTCAAGGGCATTTTTATTATTGAACAACGTGGGAAAACCCTAAAAAACCAAAACCCTAACCCCGAGAGATGGAACACCAAGAGTTTGTGGGCCCCATTGGGGTTAGTTGGGCAGCCAACTTCCTGAGGTCGTAACATCATATATTGTATGTGTTAAATGGAGATATTATGACCATACAATATATAACCAATTTTTTTTCAATACTTTTATTTATTTATCAACAAATTTTTTATTTTTTCCAAATGAAAATGAAATAGAAAGAAAGAATAAATAATTAATTACTTTGTATTTCAATGTGAAAAATGAAAAAGAAAGAAAGAATAAATAATTAATTAATTTTATTCATTTGAATGGTGTTTTCTTTTTTCCATTCATGTTTTCTTATTAAAATCGAATGGGAAGTAAATTTAAACTCCTATTTATTTTTATATTTTTTAAGATATGTACAAGTTTTTCATTTTTCCTACTCATATTTCCATATTAGAATATAATAGGGAAAGTGAGTAATTAATCAATTATTTTTATCATTTTTATTAATCTACCCATTTATTTTTTTTCCTCTTCTCATATTTCCATCTTAAAATGTAATGAAAGTAAGTGTAAATAATCAATTTTTTTAATATTTTGTTATTTTTTTTTCACATATTTCCATGTTGAATATTGAAATGTAATGAAAATTGAATATAAACTATTCATTATTTTTCCATATTAAATATAATAAAAATTAAGTAATTATTTTTGTTATTTTTATAGAAAAAATAATAGATGAATACAAACCAATAAATAATTATTATTATTATTTCATGTTTTAATATTAAATGTTGAAATGTAATAGAAAATAAGTATAAAGAACTATTAATATTTTTATTCTATCTTCACAGATTTTTAAATATAATTTCATTTATTCACATACTTCTATTATATATGATTTTATAAAATCATATTGATATTTAATCACGATAAATAAAGTGAAAATCACCGTACATCTACTGTGCTCAAGAAGCACATACAGTGGGGATGTTAGACAAAGTGTTCCTCGAATCTATGCAGTGTTGGATAACACGTAGGCAGATCACTAGGCATTTATTATCAAGATGGATGGTAAGCTTTGTGATCAAGTTGTTTCTATTTTGATTGACCCTAGGTCTAATTATAGTTATGTTAATCCTGACTTGGTGGATAAGTGTGGTTTGAATAAAGAAGTGCATGCATATTATTGGTTAGTGCAGTTGACTACGAGTACAAAGAAGTGATTTCATCATTGGGTAAGAGCTTGTGAATTTGAGTTGAATGGTATGTCTACATCAACGCATTTGAATGTATTTTCGTTGGGTTTGTATATTTTGTTGTTGGGTATGGACTAGTTGTATCTTCATAGGACCAAAGTGGATTTTTATGACAAAGCCATTGAGTGCTTGGATGACAATGGATAATAGAGAATCTTACAGGGTAAGAATAAGGAAACATCAGTTAGGATGGCAATAACTATGCAGGAAAAGCATAGTTGCAAGAAAGGGTGTTTGTTAATTGCAGTACATATTTCTAGTGAGAAAGGTAAGGAAGTTGAGGATGTGGATGTCTTGAATAGGTACCCAGTTCTACATCAGTTTTAGGATTTATTCCCCGCAGATATTTCAGAGTTACCGCCTCACAGTGAAGTGGATTTTTCTATTTGGTTGGTACCAGAGGTAGCACAAGCATCAAAAGCACCATACATGATCAGCACTCCATAGTTGGTAGAACTGAAGTTGCATTTAAAGGAAATTATTGACAAGGGATACATTATGTCAAGTGTATCACCATGGGGCGCACTAGTATTGTTTGCGAAAAATAAATATGGTACCCTCAGGTTATGCATTAATTACAGGAATTTGAATAAAGTGACCATCAAGAACAAGTATCTGTTTTTGAGGATTGATGATTTGTTCAATTAGTTGAAGGGAGAAACAGTGTTCTCAAAGATTGATATGAGATTAGGATATCATCAGGTACACATTAAATAAGTTGACATTCAAAAGACAACTTTCCAAACTAGGTACATACATTATGAGTTTGTTGTAGTTCCTTTCATTTTGACTAATGCTCCAGCTAATTTTATGTATCGTCCTTATAAGGAATTTTTTTTATTGTATTCATTGATGATATATTGGTATATTATAGGAATGAGGAAGAGCATGTTGAACATTTAGCAACAATGTTGAGATTGCTGAGAGAGCATCAGTTGTATGCTAAGCTTATCAAATACATTTTCTTTCAGATAAAGGTGCACTACTTGGTGCATGTGGTCTTCAAGGAAGGTATTGCAGTGGATCCAGAGAAGATAAGGGCTATCATGGAATGGGAAGGTCCTTGAAATGTGGACGAGGGAAGATAATTTATGGGGTTAGACAGTTACTACAGGAGGTTCATCAAGAACTTCTCACTAATTGGATATTCTATTACATCGCTACAGATGAAAAGTAAGAAATTTGAATGGACAGAGGAATATGCAATAAGTTTTGAACAATTGAAGCATTTGTTGACACATGATCCAGTGCTAAAGATTACAGATCGAGATTGAGAATTTCTAGTATGCACAAATTCTTGAAAAAGAGGACTTGATGGAGTTCTTATGTAGGAAGGACATGTAGTATGTTATGAGTCACGGAAATTTAATAAGCACGACCAAAATTATCCAACACATGATCTTGAGTTGGCAGCGATCATTCCTGCATTGAAGATGTGGAAGCATTATCTTCTTGGAAGAACATATGTATTAATGAGTGATCACAGTGGGTTGAGATATCTGTTTGATCAGCTGAATCTGAATTCCAAACAAGCTATATGGTTGGCCACGATTAGTGAGTTTGACTTTGAGATTAGGTAAATCAAAGGTAAAGAGAACAAGGTTGTAGATGCTCTTAGCAGGCGAATGCATGTTAATCATATAGAAGTTATGAGTTCTTATGGTACAAATCTATAGGATCAGATCTTACAAGAATATTAGTGGAATAACAAGTACTTAGAGCTCAAGCATAGGCTACAGTAGAGTAAAGGTACAAGTACCAGGTAGTGGTACAGGTACATGTACAAGTACAAGTACATGTAATGATACACGTACACGTATAAGTAGTGGTACATGTACATGCACAGGTATAGCTACATGTGCACAAGATGTGGACTATTGTCTCACGATAGATGGCTTGATCATATTTAGGGACATTATCTATGTACTAGATATCAATGAGATCAAGAAGATTATCTAGAGTGAATTATATGCCAAATCGTATTCAGGTCACCCAAGATATAAAAAGACATTGATGGCAGTGAAGAAGTTTTATTATTGGACGATTTTGAAAAATGATGTGGCAGAGTTTGTGGCTAGATGCTTAGACTATCAACAGGTAAAGGCATAGTGTAAGCATCTAGGTGGAATACTACAGCTGATTTCGATTCCAGAGTGGAATTAGGAGGTCATTTCCATGTACTTCATTATAGGTTTGCTAAGGACATCTAGACATCATGACTTAATTATGGTTTGGTGTCCCGAAGAAGATTGTATCAGACGTACATGAAAAATTCACTTCCAATTTTTGGAAGGAGTTTTTTGCAAGTTTAGGTACAGAGTTGGCCTTCAATACAACCTATCATCGATAGACAAATGGGCATAAAGAGAGGGTAAACAGGATATTGGAGGACATGTTGAGGATGTATTTGATGCATCAACAGAGGAGATGGGAATAGTACCTTTCATTGGTTGAGTTTTCTTACAATAATGGTTACTAATAATCACTGAGGATGAGTCTGTTTGAGGCATTATATGGGCGGAGTTGTAATACTCCCATCAATTGGAGTGATCCAATGAGAAAGATATTTATTAGGCCATATATGTTGGAGAAAATGGAATAGGAAATGTAGGTAATAAATAAGAATCTAAATGTAGCACAGGATAGGTAGAAAATTTATGTGGATCGGAATATTTTTTTTAAGGAGTTTTAGGTTGGGGAGCATGTGTACTTGCGCATCAAGCCTTGGAAGAGCTCCTTGAGGATTGGATCATGTGCCAAGTTGGAAACTCAGTATTTTGGACCTTTTAATATTCTTGAAAGGATTGGACTAGTAGCCTATCGACTTGCATTGCCTCCGACAGTGAAATTCCATGATGTTTTCCATGTGTCATTACTTAAGAAGTATGTTAAATATATTTATCAAGTGATTGAGTAGTCTGTATTGCAGGAGGAGCTAGAAGGATAATTCAAGCTGGAACCACAGTGTATATTTCAAAGAAAGACACTCATGCTCCGGAATCGAGAAATCGAGCAGGTTAAATTGTAGTGGAAGCACTTTGGGCCTGATGAAGCTACATGGGAGATGGCGGATCAGAAATTAATTATGTATCCTTATCTATTCATTGGTTGAGCGAATGTCCTTTATATGTGTCTTTGGTATATGCATGGTATGATGTTTTCATATATCTACATATGTATATGGATGTAAATACTTCCATGAGCTGTGTTATAAAGCTCCAATAAGTGGTATGGTGTCATGTCATTATGGTTGTCACGTTGTCATGTTGTCATGTCATTTGCTTCTCAGCAGGTTAAAATTGTAAATACTACAATGAGCTAAGTTATAAATCTCCATGGGCAGTATGTTTTTCTTTTAGCAGTATTTTTGGTTGTAGGTGTCATTGAACACCGAGGATGGAATTCCCCCAAGGGGGAGGGCTATGTAATAACCCTAGTGAAAAATCCATGTAAAATTTAATAAAGGTAAAATAATACCCTAGTGATAGGACACATATTCCAAGTTGAATGTTGGGCAAAACATCCTAGTTTCGGTGTTCATATGGTTTATTATGGCTATGGAAATTGGAAAAGGTAATGAAAAAGGTGTTGGAAAGGAAAAATGGCATTTTTGGAAATCTATTTATGAAAATAATGGAAATTAGGGGAGAAGGAAGGTGAAATGTCATAGGTTTCATGTGAGGGGGGAAATGAAGGAAAATAATGGAAATGAAGAAAATATAGGCCTAAGTGATAAAAAGGCTTCTGAGGATTAGTTCATAAACTTTTGTTATTTTTGTTTTGGAGCTCTCATTCTATTCTCTCTCTCTCATACTCTTGGACACTTATAATTTTCTTGGTGCAATCTTGGAGGAGTGTGGAATACTTGGGAATTGGAGTAATAAGGTAAAGGAAAAGTAGGAAAGCAAAAGACGACATCGGGATCAGCAACTACAATGGATTTTTCTTACAGGTACCAAGTTGCATGTATGGTTTCCTCACTAGTTTTGGCATGCATAACATATGCATGTAGTTACTTGTTTATGATTTTTCATTGGCATGGAGGATTGTCTGGATTGACAATGTTTTTGCCTAGCCTTGACATTTCCTGGATAGACACGGTGTTGTGGGTTTAATTTTTTTTTCTCGTTGGTTTTCATGTGCCTTTGGCTGTGGGTTGAGTTATTAGTTCTTGGAAGCCTTGGTTGGACAAATGATCTGGAAGCCCTGTAATAGTTTGGGTTGATTTACTACTCGTGGAAGCCTTTATTGGACAAATGCTCTAGAAGCCCTTGGTGGGTTGAGTTACTAGTCCTGGAAGCCTTGGTTGGACACATTCTCTTGAAGCTTTGCAACAACTTTGGGTTTAGTTACTAGTCCTGGAAGCCTTGGTTGGAACAAACGCTTTGGAGCCATAAACAAATTGAGGTAGAGACCAATCTGGTGATGATAGTGATGTATGAGAATGAGGCAGAATCATGGATTGAGTGTTGAGGTGGTTTGGCATCTGGAAACCCTGGCTTGGTTTTGATTTTTGTGTTTTATGAGATCCCACATTCATGTTTGGAATATGGCATGGGGGTGAATGGTTGAAAGAAAGATTTGTTTCAACCTAGTCTATGGTAAGGTGGTTCGTGGAAGTCCCATACCTAGTCAGCCTATGAGATCATCAATAAGAGCTCTTTCTCCTTGGTATTTTATGGGTAAATATACTTTTTGATATAATTGTATATCCTTAATATTTATGTTGGTTATATGTTGGTCATGACTGAGATTTATGACAATGATAATGTATGGGTGATAAAAAATGAATTATTTATGTTTCTAATGTTAACTTCATATGTTGTAATTTGATTTTGGGTCAAATGGAAAATTAATTAAGGATCAACGGACTTATCCAATGCATTATACCTACAAAGGGATAATAATACTAACTTCAATTGGTCGTTTGGTCAAGAACTATAAGTTCATGGATAAATTAGTCAAATGTTTCTTAGTATATATTCTCAATGATTTCTCTCTAATAAATTCCTTATAAACTTGATTCTACTAGATCACATGTTACCCTCTAAACATGTAAACTAATCATGGCGACTTTTCATCATCCATCTCCATCAAGATTGTTATTAGTTCATCCATATTTAGTGATTGTTTGCACATTCTATAAATGATGTGTCACACTGTCTAATCAATATGCAAGGGCGTATTACATATCCTTAGTGAGGCTTTTACAATGGAGCACTAACTTATATTGGTTCACAATTTTTTAACTACACATCCTTAGTGAGGCTTTCAAAATGGAGCACTAACTTATACTGGTTCAAAATTTTTTATTTCGTATCTTCCTTCCTTTGAACATTCATTAGTAATCTGAAATTCAAAAATGTTTGTGATTATTTCTTGCTTGGCTATGAATTTGAAGAAAATGTTAATGACTTTGTCACCATATCTAATCAAATGAAAGTTTAGTTCTCAATTAAACCCCTTATGTTTTACACATGTCATCAACCTTTAAGATGCGTTTAATATTGCCAACCTAAGAGTATAAAAAAACTTCATGAAACATACTAAACTATATGTCACTAGTTGAGTTTCTCAAGTTTGTCTTATGGCGCTTACACTTGATAGAGGCAAATTGCCTCCCATAGCCTATGAAGAAAGCATTGGTCCAATAAATGGCATTTCACCACTTGCATATCAAAACATCTTTATTTCTTGGCCTAAGAAGAAAGTTCTAGAGTGTACTAATTAAATTCAAGCATTGTGGATTTTTCATATACAAAATATTAAGAAAAAAGTGAGTGCTATGAATTATTATTTTATCCCATTACATATAGCTTCTAGTATTATACTGAAAAGAAAAAAAGAAGAAAAAAAAAAGTCTATCATGGACTCTTCAATAATTGGACAATTTACTTAAGCCATAAATCTAGATAATCTAGCATGTCATTATAGAACGCATTCCCAACCATTTTCTCCCCTTGGAAATTCAAACCAAGAGAATGCCTTCTTTTATCATCTTGTGAGTACTAATTTTTCAAATTACCAAATTCATTATTTTTTAATTATTTTTATTCCTCTTTACATGTTTTTGTTTTTATATTTATACTTTCAGTTAAAATGTAATTGGAAAGTGAATATAAATAACCAATTATTTTTTATTATTTTTATCGTCTCAAAAAATAATATTTATTATTTTTATTATCTTTAATTAGTCCATGTCCTAGATCATCTAGCGTATCTGTCTTCGGTCAAGATATCCCTATTTTCCATAGGCTCACCCTCACCCTCACCCTTCCACAAGCCTCGGTTGCTTTAAGTGGTCCGTCGGTGAGTGAATGTTGAGTGTCAGTGAGTGGATGTTGATTGTGATTCTTTTGTATTCACTTTCCATAGAGGTGAGAAGCTCCATCACCATTACGATAGGATATTGGAATAGTACTACCAATATATATTATAAGTAATAATTTTTTACCTTTTATTAATACCACTAGTATTATTAATAATATTTATTTTTATTTTTTTATATCTAAATTAAATGTGAAAATAACATTAAAAAAACAAAAATAAATAATAAATTGTTTTATTTATATATAATGTTTTTTTTCCTTCATATTTTTTTATTAAAATTTAATAGGAAGTAAATATAATACAAGTATTTTTATATTTTTTAAATTTGTATAAATTTTTAATTTTTTCTTACTCATATTCTCATATTAAAAATTAAAATATAATATAAAAGTGAGTAATTAATTCATTATTTTTATCATTTTTATTAATCTATCTATTTCCTTTTTTTCCTCTTATATATCCATTTTGGAATGTAATGAAAGTAAATGTAAATAATCATATTTTTTTAATATTTTTTTTGGTCATATTTCTATGTTGAATATTGAAATATAATGAAAAGTAAATATAAACTATTCATTATTAAATAATCATATTTTTTTAATAATTTTTTTTTGGGTCATATTTCCATGTTGAATATTGAAATATAATGAAAAATAAATATAAACTATTCATTATTTTTCCATAAAAACAAGTAATTATTTTCTACATTTTTATAAAAAAATATAAGAGGTAAATTTAAATAATTAATTAATTCTTATTATTATTATTTTCATATTTTAATATTAAATGTTGAAATATAATAGAAAATAAGTACACATAACTATTATTATTTTAATTTTTCTTCAACTTTTTTAAATATAATTTTTTGTATTCACGTACCTATGTTTGATATGATTTTATAAAATTCTATTGATATTTATTGTGATAAAGAAAGTGAAAATGGGCTCACCGTTGATATTTGAAAATCCACTAATTTCACAATCACGCTATTATAATTTTTATTTTTCTTCACAATTTTTTAAATATAATTTTTTGTATCCACATACCTCTCTTTGATATGATTTTATAAAATCCTATTGATATTTATTGTGATAAAGAAAGTGAAAATGGCCTCACCGTTGATATTTGAAAAACCCACTAATTTCACAATCATCACGCTATTATTATTTTTATTTTTCTTCACAATTTTTTAAATATAATTTTTTGTATTCACATACCTCTGTTTAATATGATTTTATAAAATCCTATTGATATTTATTGTGATAAGGAAAGTAAAAATGGCCTCACCGTTGATATTTGAAAAACCCACTAATTTCACAATCATCACGCTCTCGTCCTCGCGAACAGACTGCTTTTAAGTCGTTGGTCAATTAATCCATTCTCAGCGTCACCCACCCAATCCCTCCTATGTCTTTCCCATCTTCACCACAACTCATCATTTTCCTCCAATTTTCACATGAGTGGGACCTTCGCAGCGATTTCCACTCAATTACGGAGCTTCTTCGCCTTACAGAAAATGATATCTCAATTATATTATTTTTGATGAAATAATATTATCATTATAATTTAAAATAATTAATGTTAAATAATAAATGGTTATTATTAATAACATTATTTAGAAAAATAATTATGTAATTAGTATTAATATTATGAAATATTAATTGATTTATAATAATTAAATATTATTTCTATAATTGTTTATAAATAATTTAATTTATTAATTATAACAAATTATTAATTAATTATTTTTATATTTAAAAAGAAAGGTTTTGTTTCTGAAGATATTTGGGCCTTCTTAGAGGATGCTAGATCTAGAATTGGATAGATATAGACTAGGATGGAACTAAATTCACATGTTAAATGTGAAAGAGTTATCATGTATTTGTAATAATTATGAATAAGACAATTTAATATAGCTTGTAATTTTGAATTAAAATATGACATAATTATAAAAAATATAAAAATGATTATTAGAGTTTTGATAATAATATAGATAAAGATATTCAAGTAATTAAAATCAAATTAGCATAGAATTTGAATATGATGTTGATAAGTGAGAGGAAAGTATTTAATTAAAAAGACTAATTAAAATTTGCAATGGCTTCGTAGTTTGTTGAAACTAAGGAAGATAAACCTATTTTTTTGAGATTCTTCAATAAGATTACTAAGGGGATGATGGTTTCAAAATGGTAATATCATCATAGACAAAGTCTCTAATTCATATATGAATATATTTGAAGAAATCTACAAATTTTATTTGAAAATGTCCAAAATGTTCCTAGTAAAGATGGGGAATTTCTTTCAAATTGGAAAACATGGATATCCAATATTTTTTAGGGAAATGTCATCAACCTATAAAGATGAGATCACCTAAGTTTTTTAATAAATTATAGGTTTTCTAATAAATCTTATAGTCATGAGATATAATGGTATGAGAATATAAGTCTTTTAAAAATAAGAATAATAAGACTTAGAATGCTCAAATACTATTACTAATATGTTTTCCCATACATCTTCCATCGATTCCTTAATTGTGTCTTTAAGAGGAATCCATCTTAAAATACAGTTCGTAGATGTTTATTAACTCTGAATTTTGAATAGTCACAAAGATATTGTGGAACCATTATTATAATTATTATAAAAATAATTAATCATTATAAATTGATATAAATTGTATTATTTCAATTATCAAATTTATATAAAAAGTATAGCATTTTTTATCTTCTACTTTATATTAAAAACATACTATATAATAAATATTAATTAAAACACATTTTATTAAATATTTAACTTGTATTAATAATTTATATAAATAATAAATTTTGAAATTCATTTATAATATTTACATTTACGTTATAATGATGACCGTTTATATAAAATTAAAAAATAAACAATGAACATAATAAAATAATTAATATGTAATAATATCATGAAAGTTTTGATGGCAGGAAATTGTCCCTGTTATCGCCGTAAGGTGATATAATTTCTTAATAAACTTGAATTGCATAAGTAAATTAATTTAAAATAACAAATGTGCTCTACTTAATTGAATATAAAGTAAAAAAGTACGTTGAATTCATATGTCGCAAACATAAATTATTAATTTAAATGGTAAACCCATCCCAGTTAGTGTCCACTTAAAAATGAGTGGTTTTATGAGTCGACGGTAAAACGTATCTTGAATTCAGATATCCGAAAAATAAATCATTAATTTAAATGGAAAATGGGATTTTGATAGATCCATTCCAATTGGTGTCTGCCTTCGCCGTGTACACAACTCCTCCTCTTTCCGTTTATAAATACTCGTTGCCCCCAGGAGCCCCCCATACCCACTGCAACACTGCTTCTCCTTCCTTTTCCATTTCCATCGCCATGCCGCCTCCCTCTTTCTCTTTCGCTTTGCCTGCGCTCTTTCTCCTCTTCGTTTTCCCTTTCTCCTCTGCGCATTCCCTTTCATTTCATCGTGATGCACACTCCCTGCTCTCATTTAAGAAGCACCTCATTACCAGCGACCCCAATAATAATTCCTTGGCCGATTGGAGTCCCACAGTCCCCCTTTGCAACTGGACTGCTGTCACCTGCGGCAGCCGTCATCCTGACAGAGTGGTCGCCATCAATCTCACTGCCATGGATCTGCGCGGCACCATCTCCCCTTCGCTGGGTAATTTGTCATTCCTACGCTTTCTCGATCTTTCACACAATAACCTCCACGGTCATATCCCACCTCAATTGGGACGCCTCTTTCGTTTGAGGTCGCTCTTGCTGCACCAAAATCAATTGGAAGGAAATATCCCACATCAACTCAGCAGCTGTAGAAATTTGGTTTCGCTGGCGCTCAGTTACAATAATCTGAGCGGAAATATCCCCGCGGAATTGGGTTCCCTGTCACATTTGCAAGAGCTTTACTTGGGATCAAACAGTCTATCAGGTACCATTCCCTTTTCTTTAGGAAACCTTTCCATGTTGATTAATTTAGGTATTTATGAAAACAGTCTGGTTGGTTCCATTCCGCCACAACTGGGTCTTCTCACCCATCTTCAAACTCTTTACCTTTATGGAAATGAATTGTCTGGCAGCATTCCCCCTTCATTGTCCAATATCTCCACTTTGACTGAGTTGGAAATTTCCACCAACAACCTCATTGGCAGCATTCCACAAGAACTGGGCCTTCTCACCCATCTGCAAACTCTTTTCCTCTATACAAACCACCTCACTGGCAGCATTCCACCTTCATTGTCTAATATCTCCACTTTGACTAACTTGGATATTTCCCAAAACAAATTTAGAGGGCACATTCCATTAGAATTTGGTGCTAAGCTCCACAATTTAAGTTACCTCTCTTTATGGGGAAATCAACTAAGTGGGATCATACCCAATTCCATTGGGAATTGTTCCAAACTCCAGATCCTCTATTTACACCACAACAAATTGATTGGGAGCGTGCCATCTGAGTTGGGTAATTTATTCCTCCTTGAAAAACTAAAATTGCATAATAATGAGCTTGATAGTGGTAGCACCACAAAGATGCTCTTTCTTGTATCTCTTACGAATTGTTCTCACCTACGAGAACTACACTTGAGTGACAATAAACTAAGTGGTGTATTGCCCCTTTCCATATGGAGACTTTCCACCAATTTGTCTTACTTTTCATTAGCAAACAACAAAATACAAGGAAACATTCCTCCACATATTGGCAATCTTAGTGACCTAATCTTTCTAAATTTAAGTGGAAACCTTTTAAATGGTAGCATTCCACCATTTGGAAACCTTACAAAATTAGAAAGACTAGACTTAGGAAACAATAGGTTAGAAGGAAACATCTCTAATCAGTTTGAACAATTACAAGGACTTGGTCTCTTGGACATTAGTAGAAACAAACTCACTGGAAAGATTCCCAATTCCCTTCCACCCTCTAAACAACTAAGAAGACTCCTACTTCATCACAACCAGTTATCAGGGAGAATACCTGCCATCTTAGGAAACTATATAAATTTGGAATTGCTTGACCTGTCTCACAATATGCTCACTGGAAGCATGCCACGAGAGATCGCTAAACTCTCTAATCTACAATTCTATTTGAACTTTTCATGGAATTTATTAGATGGCTCATTGCCAATGGAGATTGGTAAAATTGCAATGGCTCAGGCTATAGACATTTCCTCCAATCAGTTGAGTGGGATCATTCCACCTACACTTGGAAGCTGCAGTGAACTACAATCATTGAATTTATCTAGAAATGCATTCCAAGGCTTTATTCCAGATTCACTTGGAAATTTACTAAGTCTTGTGAACCTAGATCTCTCTTTCAATTCCTTATCAGGTCCAATACCAATTACTCTCCAAAAATTGAAAATGATCCAGTGCTTGAATTTATCTTTCAACAATCTCATGGGAGAAATCCCAAAAGTGGGATTTTTTGCAAATCAAACAATTATCATGTCCTTCATTGGAAATCCAAGCCTTTGTGGACCACAAGTACTCATGTTACCTGCATGTCCAACATCAAGAAGTCATTTTGCATTTGTGAAAAAAATACTATTTCCAATGAGTGGAGCTATTGTTTTTATACTATGTTGCCTATTTTTGGGGTTCCTTTGGAGAAGAAATACACATGTGCAAAACTTTGATTCCTCATAAACTATTTTTCCAAAGTTAGAGTACAAAAGGATCTCATTTCAAGAGATTCACATAGCAACCCAGGGATTCAGCAAGAGCAACTTGTTGGGATCAAGTAGTTTTGGATCTGTTTATAAAGGAATTTTGAGTGATGGCACAATTGTTGCTGTGAAAGTTCTCCGATTGCAAAATGACCAGGGTGAGAAGAGTTTCAAAGCAGAGTGTAGTGTCTTGCAAAAGGTTCGACATGGAAATCTGGTGAGAATCATAACCTCATGCTCCAACCTTCATTTCAAAGGTTTAGTGTTCCAATTTATGTCTAATGGAAGCCTAGAGAAGCATTTGTATCCTGATAGAGATGACAACAATGATGAGGATGTGTGTGGCTTGGGATTGAAAACCCGACTAAAAATTGCCATTCATGTGGCCCATGCCATGGAGTATCTACATCATTATTCTCATGTGCAAGTAGTGCATTGTGATATAAAACCCAGCAATGTGTTGTTGGATGAAGACATGATAGGCCATGTCACAGATTTTGGTCTTGCAAGATTGATTGGTGCAGACTTTGGTGAGTCACTTACTTCAACACTTACTTTGAAAGGATCTATGGGTTACATTGCTCCAGGTATGGATTTTTTTTAAATTAGTTTTAATTGTCAGTTTTTATCAACAATTTTGTATGCATTTGTGAGATAAATTTTTATTGAGGTTTCCTTTAATGCAGAGTATGGACTCGGTGAGAGAGTTTCTACCAAAGGAGATGTTTACAGCTATGGCATTCTACTATTGGAAATGCTTACCAGAAAACGACCAACCAACAATATGTTTATTAGAGACCTAAACTTGCACAAGTGGGTGAGCTTGGCATTTCCAGACAAAGTGAAGGAGGTGATTGACAACAATATGTTTAGTGTGCAGGATGGAGGTGATTTTGAAGAAAATAATATACACAATTGTATACTTTCTTTGCTACGAGTTGGTTTGCTTTGTTCCAAATATTCACCTGAAGAACGACCAAGTATGAGAGATGTGGTAATAGTGTTGGAAAATATCAAAGAGGATTTGGTGGCAAAAACAATTGCTTCAAGGAGAAGTATATCCAGTTTACTTGGCCATACAAATGCACCAAATATAACTTCCATAACATCAAATGACCAAAGTTCTACATTTTAGTCTATAAAAATTGTAAGTACAAAATATTTCAATCTTATAATTATTCTTTCAATTACATATTTATTTTTTATTTTAAAAATTTAGAACAAATTTCTGTTACCATGTATTATCTATTTATAATTACTGTGAATATGAAATTTAGATGCTTTTCAACTGTTGATTAACTGTAAATAAACATTTGGTTTAATTTATTCTCCTTTCATGGGATTTATGAATTAAACTAGATTGACAGAAATTGAAAAAAAAATAGTTGAATTCTGTTAGAATTACCATTAAGATTCAGCGATGATTTGAAAAAAAATAATTTGATTTTACCACCCATGTTGGAGTTTTAGCTAATTTGTTTCTATTGTATTGAATCGAATTTCCATTTTTATATATGATATTTCTATTTCTATTATATTGTATTGAATCCAATTTAGAATTTCCATTTTATATATGATATTAGATTGAGAATGAGTGATGTAAGTAACACCTTTCCAATATACCATTTTGGTTTTTAGTGTACAGTGAGAAGTGTGAAATTTATATCAGGAAGTTGCTACTTATTATACAACTTTTTTGACCTCTTGAGATTAAATATATTACCAGTATGTATTACTCAACTTTTGATACTATACAGATTTTTGCAGGTTTAAAAAGGGAGCTTTTATTCCAAGCCAGTCCCACGAGCTTCGAACAGTGAGTCTTTTCTTATTAAAAGTTCTTATTCTCTGTATTCTCAGAGCTCAGTTCATCTCCCAAGTTAATGAGGATGTCATATTATTATTTAGCATCCATCTCGGTTCTTGATTATGGATGCTCTTCTCGGTCGACCTTTTTCATTGCTCTCTGAAATGGAAGGTTGTGGGTTCCAATTCTTCAGTATTTGATGGTCTTGATGTTGTTCATGATGTTGCTGGTTCATGATCAATGACTTCTATATATATTGACAATGGAGAACTAAAGATGAGCTGCTACTTCCATCATGACAGGGCGCGAGGTATAAACTGTTTTCCTAATAATTATGCCGAGTCATTCATCTATTATGAAGAGGAATCTCTGCTTGGGGTACAGGAAAACTATGTAATGGCATTCTGTTCTACTTCCTGAATGATACTATGACTATTATGGGTACCTCTCAATCCCAAATTTAATTATCTGATAGATTTTTTTTTTTTTTTTAATTATAAACTATTAAACGCTCTGTCTCTTATTATTTGATTCATATAATTTATAGGTTGATTTTATCAATTATAGAGCTGTAATTCTTGGTCCTTGTCACCTAAAAAATTAATGAGATTTGCTGTGATAATTTCTCATTAGATCTTTGGAATAATGGACATCTGGTTTATTAATTTTAATCAATATCTTTATGTGTAGAAAGGGTGAATTTTTTTGTTCATATTTTGTATAATAGTGAATATTTTTTAAATAGAAAGTATAATTTGAATGGATATTTTTTGTTAAAAAAATAAAAATAAAATTGTAAGATATAGATTTGAATACTCATTTGTATTTAAGTAATGAAATTGTTTTGTAGAAGCAATATTTTGTTTTACAAACAAGAGGGTCTCATACAATAATTAGATGTTTGGCTATACTAGAATATTAAAATTAGATTATTATTATTATAAACCATAGTGAATGGGTAACTTGTTGGAGTAATTTTGGTTATAAACCACAATGACATCATTTTAAATATAATTTTTTTAAAACTTTTAAAATAAAACAAGTTTATTTTGTAAATATTTTATAGAGAAAATGAAATACAATATCAAGGACATGCAATACTTCATATGCTTTTATGATTATACCATTATTTAAATGTAGTTTATGCGAGGAAAGTGTGGAAGAAGGGGGTCCCATGAAGATGTCATTACTCCTATATAAAGTTGAAATTGTGTCAAGCAAAAGTATAGCAATAAATATTTAAGGAATGAAAAACACAAGGAAGAATGATAATGCTTTTCACCACATAGTCTCATGCATAACATTCTACTTTCATTTGGTGTCTAGTTGTCTTTGGTTTTCCACTTTTCTAATTCATATGTCTACTTGTCCCTCAGATTTGTACATATTTTATTCTCTAATCCATTTCTAAAAGGTGTGGAACATGAATTATCTTTGGAGGAGTAATCATCAACTTCATTAATTAAAGCATTTGAGCGATCTTGCTCGACGTCTTTTATTGTTATATAACTGGAGTCATTCTAATATGCGATGTGCATGCTTTCACTAGTTGGCGTTAGATTTCAAAAGGGTATTGGGTATAATAGTACAGCTTGGATAGCTTAATGATGTCTTAATTTACATCCCTTAACCTAATGGGGAATCACCACTAAAAAAAGTATGGAGTATGAATGTTGGTTGATCAAGCCATTTGGTATCTAACGAAAACCCATTTTCCTTTGAATTTCTACAACACAGACTACCCTAACAAAGTGATGCCTACAACAAGGCAAACATGTGTACTTGCTAGATGAGGTACAGGTCCACTTGCAAGTAGTTGAAATTTTCATCTAGTTAGCATTGTTGTTGAAGTATCATTGACTCATGACTAATGTGCCTCCAAGTACAATGTAAACGTCAAATAATTATATTGGTGTACATGGTAGGGTTATCATGTTAGTTTACTTAAATTATAGATCTTAGGGTATTAGGATATATGTAGCTAAAGGTATATCCTTTACATGGATAAACATTGGTTGACATAATGATTGGGCCAATACTTTAAGAAATCACATTGTGAAGCAGCATCAAATTATCTTGGCAATTAAAGTAACATAGTCGATATATTACTCACACTCACCCATCAATATAGCCCAATGACTTCTATTGATCCCAAAGAGACTCATATTTGATGCAACTTCAACCAATTTGAGTTCTAATATATATTTAGATCCAAGCTAAAAAGCATTGTAAAAAATATATTGTAGATTAAACTATTGTTAACCACGTTTATGAGGGTCAATAAACATTCATAAGAATTGACTTGCAACCAACCATTTCCTCAACTATATGCAAGCTTCCAAAAAAAAAAATTAGAGGGGTACCCCAAATGGGTTATTGTTGAGCTCCAAGAATGTTCTTTCTTCCACCACATTCCACTCCATTTCTTTTGTCCATTGTTAATCTCAGGCTCAAATGATCAATAGAATTAGTTAAAGTTGCTTTAAGAATCTATATCATGACTAACTTGCTATGTTTTTATGATTTTGTCATTGTAGTACTTTTGAACTAGGTCTAGCTACAGAATGCGGACATTCTGTAGCTAGTTGCCGATTCCGCAGATGTCTTCATGTCTAAGCAGGTTACAGGTGTCCTCTCAGAGAAACCACACATGGTCGTATTCCACATCATGCCCTCAGCATTTTTTGCTCTCCACGAAGATTGAACGGAATTCTGTACGTGGTTATGCACGTGGGAACAAAAACTAGGAGATAGACTCCTAATAGGACAAGGACAGTCCAGATGTCCTTAGTCATATTACGATGCCACCTTTAGAGTTCTAGTTCGATTTTAATATGGAAAGACAGTTATCCCTGGATTATCTTGAATTCTGTTATGTAAATTTTCTATAAATGTAGCTCGGGAAACCGAGAGACAAGGTTAGATTTTGTGGTTGATTGCTAGATTTACGAAGTCCGAGAATACTCTGTTTTGAAGTGATTTCTCTTTAATGAAAGAAGCAGCATTTCCTTGAAAGCGTTGAGTCAATCTTGAAGTAGATTTCGTGCTAATTTGGTGGTAGAGGGCCCCTGCCTCCTGAGCAGCCTTGTTTATACAGTTTAAATAAGTATTTTAGTTTCGTTTTCATTTCTAGCTTAGGTAAGTTTTTGAAGTTTATGTTCATACTTGTTTACATTAATTATCACAGCTAGACTTACTCTAATAAACTCTTCCAAAATATCATTACGATTAATAAGGCATAGCTGTGGTATTGTAGGTTTTAGTTGCATTTCCTTTCGTTAATTATCACAGTTAGACTTACTCTAATAAACTCTTCCAAAATATCATCACGATGAATAAGGCATAGTTGTGGTATTGTAGGTTTTATTTGCTTGTTTACACTAAGTGTCACAGCCAGTCTTACTCTTACAAGCTCTTCCAAAATATCATAACAATGAATAAGAAACAGCTGTGGTGTCTTAGATTTTAGTTGCATTTCCTTTTGAATTTCTGTTTACACTAAGTGGCATAGCCAGTCTTACTCTTACAAGCTCTTCCAAAACATCATAACAATGAGTAAGAAATAGCTGTGGTGTCTTAGATTCTAGTTGTATTTTCTTCAATCTTATGTTTATGTTCAATTGCATTGAATAAAACAACCATAATTGTTTACAAACTCTTCCAAAATATCATTCATAATGAACGAGATGGGCTGTAGAATTCCATAGACTAGTGCATGCTAATTTAGTTAGAACACTCCGGAGGTTTATTGCATTTAGTTCATGCTCTGTCACTACACTTCAAGTTTGATAATGACATTCTAGTTTCACTCTGTTCACTGTACTTCAAGCAGATTAGTGGCACTTTAAGTTTAGTTTCAGTTCATTTTGTTTCAAGTAGATTAGTGACACTTTAATTCAATTTCAATTCATTTTTGTTTCAATAAAAGGTTAATGGCATTTTAATCTAGGTGTAGTCACTGTCTTTTAAGATTGATAGACTGCATTCTAACCTAGTGCGATCCATTGTATCTTAAGTAGTGCTAGTTGTCAAAATTAATCTCTCGGCCTTCATTATTCACAACTTACTTTTATTCTGAATCTATATTGATATATCATCACATGAACAGAGGTCAGTCATATTAGTTTAAGGCTTTGATCATTCTGCAAATCTTTTACAAACTCACCTATAGCCTTTCTTTCCCAAACATTATTCTAGAAAATCTCTAAACTTTTGAAGAAGGCCTGGTAGTGATAAGTTAAGTTGCAGAACATGGTAACTTCAGCATCATAGGTTAGTCTAGAATTTGTGAGTTGATTGTTTATTTAGGAGAACTTCATTTACACTTAACTTGTCCATTTCTCAAGCTCTTCCAACACATCTTTAATGAATGAACTGGATAAGTTCAAGCTCATGTTGTGATTTATTTCTTTGCAATGAAGTCATTATCAAGCTTTGTATTTGTTATTTTCCATCCATAGTTTAGGCTTTACTTTGTTTTAGTGTAACCACCCACTCCTCTTTTCCAACATTTAGCTCTTTTCCTTTTGAACATAAAACCATAAAACCAAAAACATCATAAAACACTAAACACAATGTAGTGAGAAACAAATACCTAGGCACATATAGTGCACCACACTTCAACAGTTTACCAACCCTGGTGTTAGGTTCCTATATTACTAGTATAGTCCCTTATTGTTGTTAGTGTAACCCCCTTATTGTTATTATTGTACCCTTGTAACCCCCATTTTTTTATTATTGTGCCCTTAAATTATTATTGTTAGGTCGGCTAGGATTGCAATACAGCAGCCCACTAGGATTACATTACTGTTTATGGACTCTATACTGAAAAATTTTGTAAATTGTATCATCCAAGAATTGTTCATTTATGTAATGTATTGGGGGTTTCCCCCTCGAAGTGGCTCATTTCTAAGGCGTTGATATCTCTTTTCTTCTCTTTTACACAACATTTGGTATCAGAGCTTGGGATTCTAGGGTTTCGCTGCTCCAAACAGGTCATCGTGGCATTTCCGCTATAACGTTTTTTCTACGAAGTTTCAGAAGCTGAAATTTTTAGGGTGCGAAGCTGAAATCCTAAGGAAGATTTTCTAAAAATTTTAGAGCTTGGTTCATAATATTTTCGGAGATATCATCTGTGGAAGTTAGGTCTTTTTTCAAGCTCCTAAACAGGTCATCGTGGCATTTTCGCTATAAATTGTTTTCTACAAAGGTTCAGAATCTGAAATTCGTATGATGTGAAGCTGAAATCCTGAGGAAATTCTTCAAAAAATTTCAGAGCTTGGTTCGCAATATTTTTGGAGATATGATCTGTGGAAGGTAGTGCTTTTTCAGGCTCCTGAATTTCATCTCAAAGAGGTGATCGTGGGAAAAAGTTCAATAAATCTCTCGGCGGTGGATTTGGGTCTTTACATGAGAGTGAATACAGAGGTACACGGAGTGGTGTACGTTTCTTGGCTATCAATTTCGGGAGACAAAGGATAGAAAAGCAGGTGACTTCGTGGCAAGTCTACAAGTTTTCTCTACTAAACGTTGAAATTAGGTCATTATGGAGGTGGACACTTTTGTCTTGGGAATCCAAATTAGATGGGACATGTAGGTTGAAAAGCTTGGAGGGCTGCTACGGTGAATTTCGAATGTTAAGATTTTCAATTACGAGAGATAGTTCAATTTTCAATATCTCGGAAACATAAAGCTTAGTAAAAAGGTATCAATATTGGATTCTAAAATGGCCCCTAAAAAAAATTCAACACCCATTAAGCCTTCAGAAGGCTCTACCATGACTCATGAAGATGAAGAATTGCAACATGATCTATCAAAATTACAAGAGCAAGTGCAACAAATTTCACTCTCGCAAAGAGAAACAAAAAATGAAATGGAAATTTTGAAGAAAGGCGTGGAAGTGAAGATGGACGGTTTGAAGAAAGACATGGAAGCTAAGATGGATGGCATGGAAGTGAAGATGGACGGTTTGAAGAAAGGCGTGGAAGCTAAGATGGATGGCGTGGAAGCTAAGATGGATGGCATGGAGGCTGGCATGGAATCTAAGATGGATGACATGGAAGCTAAGATCGATGAGAAAATGGAAAACATGAAGAATTTTCTAAAAACAGACATGGAAGGTTTGACAAAGTTGATACAAGAAATGTTTCCTAATGGTGAAAAGATAGTAGAAGAACCTCATGATGAGAACAAAATAAATGTTAATCGTGATTTCATAACTCTAATGTTGGCGGGAAGAACCACCATATTCCAAAAATGGATATGAGGAAGTTTGATGGAAAGGATCCTGTAACATGGATACTACAGATGGAGCAATATTTTGATCTCCATAACGTGCAAAACACACAAAAGGTACGCATTGCAACTTTACATTTAGAACAAAAATACATTTGTATGGTATCGATGGCTTTGTTCCCGTAAAAAAATTGTCACTTGGTCAATTTTTACGGAGGAAATGATAGCACATTATGAGGATACAAAGAGCAACACCTTCTTTACCCAATTGATAAATCTCAAACAAAAGGGTTTAGTGGGGCGGCACATTGAGGACTTCCAAAAATTGAATATAAGGGTAACTGATCTTACAGAGGAACACAGGATTGATCTCTTCCTAGGCACTTTAAAGGATAACATCCAACATGAAGTTCGCGTTTTGGAAACTGATTCATTGGAGAAGGCATTCAGGTTGGCAAGAAAAGTTGAATGTAAAATTATGGCGACAAGGAAGCCTACCACTCAATTCTATAAAGAAGTGTTGCTACGCCTAGATTTCCACAACCTACAAGGTTGACACCACAACAATTGGAAGAAAAAAGAGCAAAAGGGCTTTGCTACAGTTGTGATAGAAAATACACTAAAGGTCATAAGTGTGCTGAAAAGAAATTATTTTACATAGATTGTGAAGAAGAAGAAAATGAAAAAGAAGAGGATATACACCAGGAACCAGCCATAGAAGAGGAAGAAATGAATCCGACCATATCATGTAATGCACTGGCCGGAATTACCACTCCTCAAACTCTCAAGATAGTAGGACGGATCAAGAAGAAAAGGGTAATAGTGTTGATTGATTCAGGTAGCACCCACAATTTTATTCATTGTAAGGTAGCCAAGGAATTAAATTGTTTCCTATACCCAGCACCAGAATGTCAAGTGATGGTTGCAAATGGAGGAACTATAAATTGCTCTGGAAAATCCCATAATATCAAGCTAACCATGGGGGAATATGTATTGACTAGTCCAATGCTTTCCATTCCTATGGGAGGTGTTGATGTTGTACTAGGAGTACAATGGTTACAATCTTTGGGGATGGTAACTTTTAATTTTCAAGAACTTTTCTTGAAATTTTTTTCAGAAGGAAAGGAAGTCGAATTACAGGGAATTGAAGGGAAGCCGAGAAGGATAATAAACTCTAATGTCATGACAAAGCTTCTAAAGAAAGAACAACGAGGCGTAATTGCACAATTATGCTCACTAGAAGTTTCGACATCAAAATCATCTATTTCTGCAGATCTCTAACAAGTCTTGGACAATCATTCCAAGGTGTTTGAAACTCCCAAAGGACTCCCACCTATTCGTGATCATGATCATGCTATTCATTTGATTCTAGGAAGTGTTCCTCCAAACATCAGGCCTTATAGATATCCTTACTTCCAAAAGAGCGAAATTGAACGTATGATTGTAGAAATGTTAGAGGCGGGAATAATTCAACCTAGTCAAAGTTCTTTCTCTGCTCCTGTAGTATTGGTACACAAGAAGGATGGATCATGGCGAATGTGTACGGATTATAGGGAGCTCAATAAGCTCACCATTAAAGATAAATTTCCCATTCCTGTGATTGATGAATTATTGGATGAATTACATGGAGCAATGTATTTTACCAAGTTGGATCTTCGTTCAGGATATCATCAAATTAGAATGAAGACTGAAGATATTCCAAAAACAACATTTCGAACTCATGAGGGTCACTATGAATTTTTGGTCATGCCTTTTGGCCTTACCAATGCACCTTCTACATTTCAAGGGTTGATGAATTCCATTTTCAAACCCTTCCTTAGAAAATTTGTGCTAGTATTTTTTGATGATATGCTAATCTATAGCAAGTCTTGGAAGGATCATGTTGAACATGTTGACAGGGTGCTCAAACTATTGCAGGAGAAACAATTATATGCAAAAGCATCCAAATGGTTCTTTGGAGTACAAGAGGTGGAATATCTGGGTCATATTATATCCCACGAGGGTGTTAAAGTAGACCCTAACAAAATTAAAGCCATTAAGGAATGGAAAGTCCCTAAGACAATAAAGCAGTTGCGAGGATTTCTCGGGTTAACAGGCTATTATCGTAAGTTTGTTAAGAATTATGGAAGAATAACAGCACCTCTAACAACATTATTGAAGAAAGATGCATTTTCATGGACTCCTGAAGCAACTAAGGCCTTTGAACATCTTAAAGAGGCAATGTGCCTAGCACCGGTCTTAGCTACGCCAGACTTCACAAAAACCTTTGTTGTGGAATGTGATGCCTCAGGAAATGGAATTGGTGCAGTTTTAATGCAGGAAGGAAGACCCATTGCTTTTGAAAGTCGTCCAATCAAAGGAAAGTATTTACAGAAACCTATTTATGAGAAGAAAATGTTAGCAATACTACATGCACTAAAGAAATGGCGAACTTACCTAATGGGAAGACACTTCAAGGTAAAAACTGATCATGATAGTCTTAAACACTTTTGGAACAAAGACTATCTTCAGAAGAGCAGCAAAAATGGGTCACAAAGATGTTGGGTTATGACTTTGAAATAATCTACAAAAAAGGAAAGCTTCATGTTGTTGCAGATGCACTCTCAAGAAAGAATGAAGAGGTGGAAGCATTGCTTTGTGCCATTTCTATTATCCAACCAGATTGGATAACCGAAGCAAGAGATGAATGGAAGAAGGACAAAGATGTATGGACACTCATTCAAAAGTTGCGGCAAGATCCTAGTACATCTGATACATTTAGTTGGAAAAATGATTCCTTATGGTACAAAGATCGCTTATATCTTTTTAAGAATTCCCAAGTGAAACAAAAGATTCTTCTGGAATTGCACACTTCTCCTTTAGGAGGACACTCAGGATTTTTAAAAACTTACCACAGGGTGAAGAAAGATTTTTTTTGGGATGGCCTTAAATCTGATATTCAAAAGTTTGTGGCGGAATGTTTGGTTTGCAAGCAGAATAAAGTGGAGACAATTAAGACCCCGGGACTTCTACAACCTTTATCCATTCCAAGTCAACGTTGGGAGGAGATTTCAATGGATTTTATCACAGGTTTACCGAAGTCCGAAGGCAAGAATGTCATCATGGTGGTAGTTGATAGACTTACCAAGTATGCACACTTGTGTGCATTATCTCATCCATTTAAAGCAAGTACAGTTGCTACTACATTTATGGACAGAATTCAAAAGCTACATGGAAGCCCAAGGGTTATTGTGAGCGACAGAGATCCCATTTTTAGGGGAAATTTTTGGACGGAGTTATTTTCTTGTTTGGGTACTCAATTAGCTCATAGCTCATCTTATCATCCTCAATCTGATGGTCAAACTGAGATAGTAAATAAATGTTTGGAAGGATATCTTTGTTGTTTTGTATCTCATAAAAAAACACAATGGGTCAAGTGGTTACCTCTCGCTGAATGGTGGTATAACACTTCCTTCCATACTGCAGCAAAAATGACCCCATTTATGGCACTTTATGGATATCATCCACCATTGATTACATCATCTTTAAGGGAAAATTTGAAGGTTCAAGCAGTCAAAGATCACATCGAGCATCAGCAAGAAGTTCTCCAACTCTTAAAGGATAACCTGAATTTGGCACAAAATCGAATGAAACAACAGGCAGATCAACATCGTAGCGAGAGAAGTTTTGATGTGGGAGATTGGGTATTTTTACGGCTACAACCATACAAACAAATGTCCCTCAAGCAAGAAAAGAAGGATAATAAATTATCGCCAAAGTCCTATGGTCCTTACAAGGTGTTGCAAAAGATTGGTACTATGGCATACAAATTGGAGCTTCCTGCTTCTTCGCGAGTACATCCAGTTTTCCATGTTTCATGCTTAAAGAAGGTTATAGGTGAAAATCTTCCGGTTCAAACAATATTTCCAGAACTTGATGAGGAAGGAAAAATCATATTGGAACCTGAAGCAGTCATGGAAACAAGAACTCGACAGCTACGGAATCGATCAATTTCAGAGTATCTCATCAAGTGGAAGAACTTACCCACTGAAGATTCTACATGGGAGGATGAGAATTTTGTACAGAAGCACCCGGAGCTACTCAAGTGTTGAGGACAACACTTTTTTTGAAGGAGAGGGGCATGTTAGGTCCCTATATCACTAGTATAGCCCCTTATTATTGTTAGTGTAAACCCCTTATTGTTGTTATTGTACCCTTGTAACCCCCATTTTGTTATTATTGTGCCCTTAAATTATTATTGTTAGGTCGGCTAGGATTACATGGTGGCCCACTAGGATTACATTATGGCCCCATGGACTCCTATATATAGAAAGGAGGTTTTGTAAATTGTATCATCCAAGAATTGTTCATTTATGTAATGTATTGGAGGTTGCCCCCTCGAAGTGGCTCATTTCTAAGGCATTGATATCTCTTTTCTTCTCTTTTTGGAGCTGGTTACACAACACCTGGTTGACAATTAATGAACTCAATTTAGGAGACTAGGTTGAGCACAAACAGTTATCAAATAACACCAACTATTAGGGGATACACTCATGTGGGTTATATATCACCCTAGAGCTAGATATTTTAGGGAATGCAATGGTTAGGATTCTAGTTAAACATAACTTTTAAATGAATAAAACTCATCTCTAAGAAACCAAACTCTAATACCATGAAAATGAAACAAGGAATGAGCTAACTATTGAATACCCTAGGTACCTATCTTAACTATACAAAAGTTATGTCTAAATATAGTTTTAGTGCAATCATCCATGCAATAGTTGAGTGGGTAGAACCTTCATCGTAGTTCTTTTCAATATGATGTCATAATTCAGCTAGTCTCTTAAAACATGACAATAGATCATGTGATGATTCTTGGAAAACCACACAAAGTCCAAACTCCTTTCAAATATCAAATTAGTTCATGTCATATCTATGGAATGTTGATGCATAACTTTTGTCTTATCCACTCATTGATATTTTCCCCCTTTACATATTTATTGACATATATTTTCTTAAAATCAAACCCATAATAATAAATTCCACCTAATACATTGAGCTCCCTACATACGACCCCGATATATATGTTCATTTCCTTCATCATCTTCATGTTTTTCATATTGTGTGAATATTAGAAGAAGAATGTGCTTCTTCCCCATTAAAGATTAAATCCTCATACTCCGCATACTCTAAGGATGTAATTTCTAACTCTCTCTCCATTTCTTCATTGAGATATCTTCCTCATCAAATCCGTACTAAGAAAACTTCCCCACAGAACTAGGTTCATCATGTGGAATTATTTATCATCTTCAAATGTGGAGAAAGGTTTAAGAAATAGTAATCTTGTATCATCCTAATAGGAAATGCAATTAATGAGTAAAGAATCGTACCCAACAATTACAATCCCTTGCAAAGTCAACATGAATAAAGGAATTAAACAATTATCATTAGACATAGTATGCACTTAGAGAAATTAACAAGTCAAACAAGATATTCAATTGATTCATACTCAGTTCTTATGAACATGGGAAATTATATCCATGGAATAGAAGGCACATAGCTTCAATTATTTAGGTTGAAAAAAGGATCCAAACAAAGTATATTATTACATTCCTTAAAACGTATAAAAAAAGGATAGAGAGTGACTTAAAAAATAAAATTATGTTTACTACACTTGGTAGAGATAAATTTAAATTATAAATGTTACTCTCTAAGGAAAGATTAGGGACATAGCTATAGAGCTACTAGAAAATGCATAGTTCAACAACACATGAATGTAACCTTATCATAAGAAACCATAGTATACATTCTCCTATGGAGTAACATGTCAATTATATGTTGATGGGGTTTTAATCACATCAATCAATGTTTAGTCCAACCCATTAGGATTCCCAAAAATATTAATAGAAATGAGAAGATGCCTCCTCTCCTTGATTTGTAATTACAATCCTATGGCTACATGACTCACCAACACAAATCTTAATGAATAATAATATTGATTGTAAACATGAAATAATATTAACCTAGTGTACATAACCAATAACTATGATTTCTTTAATGTATTTCAACAATATTAAATAATGAGATCATAAATGCCATGAGATACCCTAGAGAAACATTTGGAAAAATTGTAGCTGCTATATTCTTATTATGACTATTGTTTTTTATATAGTTACAAAGTTGTATAGTTATAAACACAAGAAATAAAATTTATTATGACAATGTTGAGATAATTATAACCAAATCTCTTCCATGAACCAACAAATAAGCTATTATCTAAGTCACTTTTTCCAAATTTTATAGTTAGTGAAAAATATAACATTAATTGAACCTTTGTACAATTTTGGCTTTATTATGTCCAACTCACTATTTAAGCCGCCAAGTAGCCTCCTCTAGTTGATAATTTCCAATCACATTCCCTTTCTTCATTTTTCATTATTTAATTCTTTTTCATTTGAGACAAGTGGAAGGCCACTGACCTAAAGAATGGGTTTCGCATGGTTCCCAATAAGTAATTATGGTTTTCTTTCATTTCCCAGTCCTATGTTATTTAGTGACATAGAAAACTTCCTTCCTTGGCCTTTGTAGATGACAACATTTTATATAGAAGATAAGAAATTTATTTTGGATCTTTGTCCCACCTGCCACGTGGAAACCTCTTATTAGGCATGCAAACATCCATGAGCCCCTTTTGATACCTTTTGAACCTAGTCATCCTTTCAAAGTGTCATGTGGTTATAAGTAGAAGGTGCCCCCTTTAATCCTTCCAAGTCCATACCTCCCCTTGTAGTGGGGTTCCTATAAGAGTTGTCCTTGATAGTGGGTTGCGGTAACTCCTATGGAGTAATTGGTATAATAGATATATCATAGTATCATTGAGACCTGTGAGGGATCATCTCACTAATGTGGCTTCTTCCCACAGATGTTAGGGATGGAAGTAACAATTAATCAATTTGTTGCATGTTGCTATGGAGAATCTCCCTCTAGGAAGCCATCAATAAATGTCAACAATATCCTTGAGGAAGAGACCTAATAATCTTTGGTCCTCATAATTTATTATTATTTAGAGAGAACCAAATGAATACATGAAAAACAAAATAAATTATCTCAATGTAAATCCATAAGAAACAAACTCTAAGCTAGGCAAGAGGGACCCTTGACTACAATGTAACTAGACTTTATGCTTAAGTAATACAAGTTTTAAAAAAATGATTGTCTAAATTAATTTGCATTGGAAAGAGACTTAAAATTTTTTAATATAAATATCTCTATTTATGATAACCCTGTTAAGTGTGGGGGTAGTTTTTTTAGTGTATGTTTTCATTGATGAGTGTATGATGTCATTGATCGCTAAGTGTAAGTGGTCTATGCTTAATGTCATGGATGAATTTGTAGTTTGAGTAGCCTATCCTTCAAGGCATTACTTCTCTAGTTTCTTAGTCCAAATGAGCATGAAATATGTATGGTTAGCTCGAGTGTTCAGAGATATTTCCAATAATATATTACAGCTGTTAGAATGAGGATAAAAACAAAGTTCAAGTGAAGTGGTTAAAGAAAGTTTCGAGCATGATCACGGTTATAAAGAATCTATGCATCTGAGCATCTGGGGGTGCAATGAAGTAATACAAAGCTAAAGAGCCAGATATTGGATACAATTCGAGATTTTTCCTTACATTCAGATATCTAGGGGTGCAACGAAGAAACACCTAGCAAAAATTCCAAATACCAGATAAATTCAATGTTTTACATTGCATCTAGGCATGTGTACATCTAGGGATTTAATGAAGAGACAATTAACGAATAACTAGATACCAGATTTAATCATCTAAACGTGAAACTGGACCCTAGTACATATGGCATGTGAGGTGGAACCATGTGGTAGGGCCATTGGACGTGGAAACCATAGGTAGTGGCATATGGCACCCAATTTTGGCATTTTTGGGTGTTCAGGTGGATGTTTGGCATGTGACACATGACACGTGACATGGAAAGGCATGCCACATAAATATAAGTGTTTGATTCTGATTGGTCCACGAATAATCGACGTCACAGACTCATATTCCTAAGGATTTACACCAAGAGTATCTTTTGCAAGGCTTCACAATATCAAAATATTTTGGAATTTTTTGTGTTTTTGGAGTATGGAGGAAAAGGCCATATCTGGATCTAGTCCAAAGTTGAATGGGTGAAGTGGAAATCCCTTGTCCATACCCATATCTCTAGATCACTAGATTCAAAAACATCCAAAGGGGTTGATGAAAAGGTTCAAGTGAGAGAAGGTATTTAGGTATCTTAGTGTCTAGGTGTGCAATAAGTTAGCTTCCAATGAAATACCTGCACACCAGATTCGAGCGGATTCAAGGAGCTTGGTTCATGGTTCCAAATAGTGCATCATTTTGTGCTAAAAAGATAATCCATCCTATTCAACATTCGGGGATTAACTAATGCATGAGTTATGTTCAATTTCCAAAAGAGTTGGATGCCAAATATGTGAGATTTTTTTTAAGCTTGTAGTTTCTAGGCCTAGGTTAGAAGGAGGTTTGGTTCCAAGACCTCAACACTAAATGCATTTCGTAAAGGAAAATTTTTCATTTTGGTATTTTCCTGTTGTGGAGTGTTGGTTGAAGTTAAGAGGCATGGACACTGGATTTTCATATAAAAAAATTGTTAAGACCTCAATTCAAGTAGTTAGTCATATTTTTTTATGTGTTTTAGAGCTCAAGTTATAAGGCAAAAAATTTAATGGTTCATACATGCAAACAATTAAGTCATTAAAAACTAAATATGTGTGATTTTGGGGCCAAAATCTTGGAAATTTGTGGGTATAAAGCAACATTTAAACAATGTAAATATTGAGAGTTCTAATGAAATGACATCATAAGATTATTTTGGACAAGCAGAGTGTGGTAGTTCACGAGAGGGAGCAACATTGTAGAAAATTAAATCCAGTCAATATGGTGGCGTCACTATAAAGCTCCCGTATTCAATGGAACAAACTATGATTTTCGGAAAGTCAGAATCATGAAATATTTGATGTCCCTTGGTTCAGTTGCTTGACATGTAGTGTTGGATGGTTGAACACAACCAACTCTTTTGATCAGTAGATATGACAAGTTAGATTTCATTTATACTGCAAAATCCATGAATGCAATACTAGATGGTATTTTTGAATCCGAGTTTGTTAAATTCATACATTGCAAATCAACAAAGGATATATAATAAAAACTATAAAACAACCATGAATGTGATGACAAGGTAAACAAATCTAAACTTCAAGTTCATAGAATGAAATTTGAATGCTTAAAGATGATGAAGATGAAAATGTAGCTAAATTTTTTCTTCATATATATTAAATAGTCAATATCATTAAAGGTCTTGATGAAAAGGTTAATGAAGTTGCAATAATCCAAAATTTCTTAATATCTCTTCCTTCTATATTTAATGCGAAGATTTCAACTGTAGAAGAGATGCATGATCTAGATAAATTAATCATGGATGAGCTTCAAGAATCTTGACTACCTATGAGATGAGGAATTATAAAGAAAGATCAGCATCAAATAAAGTTACCTTCAAGGAAAAAAAGAAACCACATGATGATCAAGAAAGTTCAACCTATGAATTTGATGAAGAAGAAGCAAAGTTTGTAAGGAAGTTGAAGAGAGGATCCGATAAGTACAAAGTATGTTACCTTTTAAGTGCTTAAAGTGTGGTAAAGTTGGTTATTATTCTTCTAAATGTACCTATAAAATGGAAGGAAATGAATATGATGATAAAGAAAATAGGATATCTAGAAAATTAAAGAAGGAGAATAATTACCAGAAGAAGAGCTTTTATTGTAAAGAGGACATCTTATCCTTGGAATATGATGATAATGGAAATAGTATTGTTTGGATGGCATTGATGTCAACCTTCAGATGTTATGGTTTGGATTTTTTGTTGTAGGTGATTGACTAATGCTACAAAGGGTTAGAATGGTGTTGCAGGTCTTTGACAGGATTCTTATAGAAGCGTTGATGCACTGGTTGCAAATATAAGAGAAAGAAGACAAAATTATGATGATTGAAAACAAATTGAATAAGGTTTCTTCTTCATGCCCACTATAATAGCATAATTGCATTGATATGTTTCTTCTCGCCCGCAACAATCTTCCTTGTCTTGTTGTTATGTGCTTGTGGCATTTCCTATAACATTAGAGAAATTTTGAGGTAAAAAAAGGGCCTCAAAACAAAAATGTACAACCAAAATAATCTTTATAAGAACCAATAGGATTCACCATGGGGAATGATTCACCAGTTTTGGAGTATGAAAATATTCAAAAAAAAAAAATCAACTCGTATTTTCAACTTATCTCCTGATGGTTTACTCAAATTTCGAAGCGAGAGAACTCATTAGATACAAAATATAATTCATCATACAAGAATTATCCATGTTGCATAGTTTAGATGGACCCTGCTACATTAAAAATGAGAAATACATGAAAAATGTGATTACAATCATCCTTTTTCATGTATTTCTCATTTTTTATGTAAATATTTCCTTCGAAAGTATGCAACAAGGGTATTCCTTGGATGATGAATTATATTTTGCAGCTAATGAGTGCTCCTGCTAAAAAATAGAGTAAAACCATAGGGAGATAAGTTGAAAAAAGTAGTTTTCTCTTTTTTCCATCTAAATTTTGATGATGTAATCTAATCTTATTTTATTATTTCCTCTATTATTTTATATTATTCCTCATGAGGCCCATTTTAGGCTTGAAATTTTCTATAATGGTTGGGAAAGGAAAAACCATAGACATTCCCATGATATTTGGTGCGAATGGTGACATATTAATCAACTCCTATTTGATATGGTTATCAAGAGAAATAGAATGTATTTAGTATGCTTATTTGGTCCAATTTGATGAGGAAAAAATTAGTATAAATATATCACGCCATGGTTGGAATTTAATTTAGTTGCTATATATAATGAAGATGAATGATATACTTATAGTAGTGATCAGATATGTGGTTAATGTTGTAGAGGTCTAGTACATAATTATAGATGCCATGTATCATGAAATTTCCTTATATTACACTACAATTGATGGTCGTATTGTATGGCCGAGTGAGGGTTTGTACTACTACCATTAGAGTACGGCTTTGTGATTTTTTGGTGTTGTTGATTGTAAGAAATTTGTTGTTGTGTTATTTTTGTAGAAGATGACCCAGTATGAAAATAAATGAAATTGTATTCCATGATATTTAAGAAGGTTGGGGCCTCTAAAAAGTGGTGGATTGCTAAGATAGGGAGTTGGGGATTCCTAACTAGTAGTGGCCAGAAAATTGATATTAGGAGGTTGGGGCCTCTGAAAAGTGGTGGATTTATAAGATAGGGAGCTGAGCATTCCTAGCTAGTAGTAGCCATCAAATTAATATTGAGGAGGGTGGGGAATCTTACAAGTGGTGGCTTGATAAGATAGGGAGTTGGAGCTTCCTAGTTGGTAGTGACCAAAAAATAGTTCTAGAGGGAGTTGGGGCTTCCTAGATTGGAAGGGCCACCTAAACAATGTAAAAGTGTTTGTTGAATAATAAAACAAGATAGAAGCAAAGAAACATGGTGTTTTCCTTTCCCTTGAGAGTTTCCACCTAAAATCCATGATGTTCGTTTTTGGTGCTTCTTATGTCTTGTTTGAAGTTGCATGCATGGTTAGATTTTTTTGTTTATGTGCTATGCTAATGGTTATTTAAGTGTTCAATTGTTCAATTATCTATTTCAAAAAAAAATGGTTATGATGATTCAATCAATGCTATACTGATTCACCCATCTCCCCTCTCAGTATAACTAATTTTCCAACAAAGGATGAGCAACCTTATGATGAAAAAAAGACCAATGAATTCATGCTCATGGCCATAATCACCCAACATTTAAATAAAATGGAACTTGAATAATATTAGGAAGAGGGTGAAGTAGACCTCAAACGAGAGATGATTAATGCTCAAGGTGAATTAAAGAAGTTCGTAAGAGAGAACATAAGATTGGAGGAACAACTGTGAAATGATGAAAAATAAAGTCATTTTTCTAATAAAGAATCAATCAATCTTCAAACGGTTCATATAGAAGAAGAAAAAAGATCTGAAGAATCCTACTAAAGTAGCCAAAGGATAAGCAAAAGAGCTAAGAAAGAGCAGAAGATGAGAATGCATCTTTAAGAAAGGATCTATTTAAGGAGTATGAAATAAGGGCACATATATGAATATTGATCACTCATTCTTCTTAGAACGAAGTTAGAGGAAGCCAAGAAAATTGAAGACACTCTCCTAGAACAATTGAAAGAGAAGGGAAAAAATTGCGATAAGCTAAACGAAGAAATGGTGTCCACTATAAAGGGATTAGAAATGACCAAGGCTCAACTAAATTATAATTTAAATATATTAAACAGAACAAATTGATGAAATTATAAGTGTTTAGAGATATCCCCTGATTAGAACTGCCTTGGGTTACAGAGAAACAAGTACCAATAAATATAAAGATAACTATCTCAATTCCTATGTTGAAAAGGTCAAGGGTTCCAATGGAAATGCAAGTAGAGATACCAAAAAATATCAAATTTAGCAAAAGAGGATTCACAACAACAATTCAAACGACCTAAAGATGTAGTAAAAAAATTAAAAAATCCATGCCCCCCTAAAAATGATAGTCAACAAAGAATCATAAGAAATTTTCCTCAATGGTTGTTTTCTCCTAGGTACCAAATTTTATTCCATTTTTATTATTGGCATTATACCAATTATGGTCACAAGGTTGTTGATTGTAGGGCTTATATCATAAATAATCATATCAGAAATAAAAGTAAATAATTTTATCATACCTTGAGGAATAGGAATAACAAATCTGTAAAACTCACAAAGGAATAATACCAGAAGCAACCATCCTTTTGATCCTATACTATATAAAATTCAATGTTATGATGGTCATAATTATGACAAAAGAACTGAATGTAGAACCAGTAAAATCAGATCACCCTCTCAAATCAATCCAACACAAGAAGAGACTATGATGTGGTAGAAGAAGAAGTTAGAAAATCAAGAAGAAAGTGGCATTGTTTTATACATTGAGAACGAAGTCAGCCAATGGTATGTGGACAATGGGTGCTCAAAGCTCATGACCAGTAGCAAGAGTAAATTCATATCATTAAACAAGATCAGAGTGGTATTATTACCATTGGAAATGATGCACCAAGAAAAATCATGGGTAAAGGAAAATATAGTTTGGATAATGTAAATGGAAAGGCTCATAATGTTCTCTATGTAGATGGGATCAAACACAACCTAAAGTGCGTGTCAGATGTGTGACTAGAGAATGTTGCTATTTTTCACTCTAAAGGTTGTGAGATAAAGAATGAAAATGTAGGGAAGGTAGTTGAAAAGGTAGTAAGAAATCTAAGCAATGTATACATACTTAATGAGGAAAATAAAATAAAAAAGTTATTTGGGAAAGCTTGATAAAATCTAACTATAACACATAAGGTTGGGGAATTTAAATTTTTATCATATTGTGAAGCTAAGAAATAAGGAATATTTGAGGGATTTTCCAAAGATCTTAAGGCCCAACAACAAAGTCTACAAATCATTTCAAGTTGGAAAACAAGCTCAAGTACCTTTCAAGGCCAAGGAGCACTCATCAACTAGGCCTCTATAACTGAATGTTATGTTATATATATGTAATGGTTATATAAATGGTTAGTAGTTTTTCCATTAAAAAATGGTGATATTTCGATGAAAAATGGCATGACAGTTTGACAGATTTAATATGGCGGTCTGTCAACAATTGTTATCAGTGGTCATAGTTATACGAAATGGTTACAACGAACATCGGCAGGTGGTTTATGGTGTAGAATAAATATAATTAAACAAATGATACATAGTTCAATGATAGCACAACGAAACATGAAGCTCCAACCCAACCGTACCATTCAACGATTATGGTTTTTTTTAACAATGATGTTTAATATAATACATGATGGTGAGCATTGCAATGGAAATATGACATGTTGTAATGAAGGTTACATGATACAATATATATATATATATATATATATATATATATATATATATATATATATATATATATATATATATATATATATATATATCAAATGGATGGTTGTAACAAAAATGGTCGCAAATGGTTATAGAGCTTTGCGGTTAGGTTTTCAGTAGACAATCCAACTATATGTGGTTTGTGTTATAATGTATGGGTTCGATGGGTTTGGAACCCATGACCTCCCAACCAACCAATGACTTTATTTAATCATGCCAACCAATGTTATAAGTGGGGAGGATGTTGGAATATGCGCCAACACAATGTTATATAAACTTGTAATTTTATTCAACGAACCAACGGAGGGGCCACAGAGCAGAGACGTGAGTAGATGCTGACGGGTGGAATTTAGAGGCCGTGGATCCAAGATCAGGAGGGAAGAACCTTGTCATGGTTGAGAATTTCCATAAATAATATTCCAGGGGATATTTCTTGGAATATTCTTAGAATACTCCTTTTAAATGTTGTTGAGGAACCTTGGAGATTCTCTATGGGGTCCAGGGATGAAACTTGAAAAACATAGTTGATTTTATATTCATTTTAACTAGAATTTTGCAAGGATTTCAATGGTGTGGTTTAATTTTGCATATGAGTAGAAAATCTCAAGGCTCATATCAGAAGCTCACATTCTTCATTAATTGTTGGACACGAAATTTGAGACAACAATGCAACTTTCAGAATTGGCTCATGTTTACAGTCAAAAGTCTTAGAAGGACGAGACGAACCTGTTGGCATTGTGATTGTTGTGTTTTGAGACATGGAACTTAAATTAACTCCTAGGATCGGAGGTATAATTATGTATTTTTCCATTTACTCATTTTCATTTTTATTGAGATGAATGAAGTGGCCTCCCCACTATTGAAGCAGGGCCCGAAGATGTAGTCCACATTGGATGAAATATGTTATCAAACTTTTTTGTGCATTGCCTTTATGGTATCCTTTATGTTGCTTCTTCTTTTAGTATTTGCATACATGGATTTTACATGCTCTTTCATACAATTCTACGAACATAAACCAAAGAAAAAATCTTGGATCATGCTAGTATTAGAGGGATACTATATCAAGTTTGGTATCAGAGCAATTTTCTTACTGATATGAATTGCAAGTGTGAATGATAACTAAGGCCATGGTCAAAAAGGGTGAAGGAAAACTTAAGTCTTTTGACCCAGATATTTGACAGGCAAAATGAAGAAGGAAAATGGAAAATAATGATGCCCGTAGAGAGAATGAGAAATATTTTGAAAAATAATTCTACAACATGGAAAATAAGTTAGATAAATTATTTATAGTTATGAGAAGAGAGTGGAAAATCAAGAAAAGAAGAAGAGAGAAAAAGTAGAGGACAATGTTTCGGAAAGTAAAGGAAATGGAGGAGAACCTCCATTTCCATCTTCAATTGAATGTTTCACTTATTCATTAGCTTCCCATTCTTCTACTAATCAAAATAGAAATTATTCTAAAAATACTTTTTTTTTAAGCTGGATGTAAAAGTTGATTTTTCCATGTTTAATAGAGAATACAAAGTAGAAAAGATAAACAATTGGATAAGAAATATTGAAGCATATAGAAAAATACAACAAATCAAAGAGGATGAAGCAATGATCCATTTATTATCTCTTCAAATCAGAGGCACAACTTTTGTATGGTGGGACATAAAACTTTAGAAATGTAGCAAGAATATGGGTAAACTCCTTTCCTCTTAGTCTGAATTTGTTTCTACATTAAAATGACAATTTATCCATTCGGATATCAGTAGAAATCCATGATAGAATGGAAACATTTGAAACATGGAAAAGTTCAAAATTTTCAAAGTTTCATAGAGGAATTTAGGAAGCAAGCTTTGGCATTTGGAATTCCTTTAGATTTGCCTAATACTCTGATGAAATATATTGGTTCTTAACATAATTATCTTTGACATTCATTGTTTTTGTTTGAACCCACTACTTTAATGTGGATAGTGTGAAATTCATTCACCTTGAAAATAAGGGAAAGCATGAACAAGAAAACCATGCAAAGAAGGCGTCAACAACAAGGAAAAAGAAAGAAAATACATTTTTCGCTCATTGCGAGAAAGAAGGACATGATGAGGAGAATTGATATAAAAATGCATCTAGAATTGAATCCAAAGAATAATGGTGGAAAGGGGGAGAAAAATATGGTTGCTATACTGCGACAAGACCTTGGAGATGATTCAGACGATGAGATGAAGATCAAAACTTTTGGATGGTAAGTGGTGAACAAATTGACCTAGGTTCTGATTCAGACGATGAGATGAATATCACAGTTTTTCGGATTACAAGTGATGGGCCAATTGACCTGAGTTATGATTTAGGCAATGAGACGAAGATTGTTGTAGGTGTTACACCAAAGAAGATAATATCACCAAAGAATGCATGGCTCCAAGAACTTGAGGAGATTAACCAAAACATTCAAACTGAGAATGTTGAATCGAGAAGACTTATACGAGAAGAAGAGGAGGAGAAATATTGATTGTACCTTCCACTACAAGCCATGAAAGAGGCCTTGAAAATTTTGAAGTGCAGCAAAAGCTTAGTGAATCCATCATCACCTACTTCTAAATTAGCAACTAAGATAAACAGTGTCAGTGATTCTTCAGTTTCATGTTTTCATTATGATGATAATTTTAGTTCATTTGAAAAGCACATTACAAGCATTGATTGATAACTAATGAAGATGGGATATGAAGGAAAGGGCGTAGGAGTTAATTGAAAAGACGTTGTGAATCCCATCCAAGTGGTGGAACTACATCGATATGTAGGATTGGTCAATGTCAAAGAATAAGGACATCGCAGACCCACAAAGATGAAAGAGTATTCAAGCGACAAGTATGAGTTAGTGAAGGATGTTGAGATCACGTCACAACATTCCAGTGATAGCGATAAATTAAATGGAACAACTAAGGCAAGATCTCCTCACCAGAGTCACACCAAGGAACATTCAAGGAAGGATATGTCACCTAGGAGGGAGATGCAAAATAAGGTCAAGAAATTTTGCAGGAAGAAAAACCCTTGCAACCATTGCAACAAGGGTGGACATCACATAGGCACATGTTGGAAGCTCCATCCATAGCTTCGCCCAAAGAAGGACCAGAAGCATATGAAATCACTTGTGAAGGAACTAACTGATGAATTATTTCAACAAGGAAACCAACTATAGGAATAAAGCCCATTAGGATGGATAGGTAAGAGATGGGTAGCCTTTTTAAGTAGTTGAGAATGACCACCATTTTAAATGAAATGTTGCGATTTTTTTTGTAAAAGTGATGAATGAATAACATCACTTTTATATAAAACATAGTGATATTTTGGCCTTTATTTGGATTGTAAGGGATATGGGTTATATTGTAAAACTTGACCATGAGTGTGTTATAAACTCTTGGAAAGTATGATATCATTGTGAATCTTGCAAGTTGGGCATGTATTAGTAGCTACACATTTGCATATGGATATAGGTGTCATCTTCATCATTCTTGGTTCCAAAGTACAAAGATGAAAGAAAGGAAAGGTGGCGTGTTTGTTAAGTCCCTATATTAATAGTGTAGCCCCCATTATTGTTATTATTGTACCCCTGTAACCCCCATATTTTTATTACTGTGCCCTCACATTATTATTGTTAGGTCGGCTAGGATTACATTGTAGCCCCACTAGGATTATATTGTGGTCCCATGGACTCCTATATATAGACGGAGGTTTTGTTCATTTGTATCATCCAAGAATTGTTCATTTATGTAATGTATTGGAGGTTGCCCCCTCGAAGAGGCTCATTTCTAAGGCGTTGATATCTCTTTTCTTCTCTTTTTGGAGCTGGTTACACAACATTTGGTATCAGAGGTTGGGATTCTAGGGTTTCGCTGCACCAAACTGGTCATCGTGGCATTTTCACTATAACTTGTTTTCTACAAAGTTTCAGAAGCTGAAATTTTTAGGGTACGAAGCTGAAATCCTGAGGAATATTTTCTAAAAATTTCAGAGCTTAGTTCAAAATATTTTCGGAGATATCATCTGTGGAAGTTAGGTATTTTTTCAAGCTCCTAAACAGGTCATCGTGGCATTTTCGCTATAAGTATTTTTCTACGAAGGTTCAGAATCTGAAATTCGTATGGTGCAAAGCCGAAATCCTGAGGAAATTCGTCAAACAATTTCAGATCTTGGTTCGAAATTTTTTTGGAGATATGATCTGTGGAAGGTAGTGATTTTTCAGGCTCCTGAATTTCATCTCAAAGAGGTGATCGTGGGAAAAGTTCAATAACTCTCTCTCTGTGCAGTGGATTTGAGTGCCGTAAAAATTGGTCACAAGTACACGGACTTTAGTTTCTTGGCTATCAATTTCATAGACAAAGGATGAAACAGTGACACGTGGCAAGTCCTACAAGTTCGCTCTACTGAACTAGTCCAAAATTAGGTCATTGTGGGAGATTGGACACAACCTTGTCTTGGAGAATCAAAATTAGATCAGACCTACGTCATTTGAAAGAAGCTTCAGAGGGCTACTACAGGGCTGAATTTCAGATATTGAAAATTTTCAATTACAAATATAATTCAATTTCAATATTGAGCTCCTCAAAGCAAGTAAAAGGTGTGTATTTTTTTCCGAATTGCATAAGTCGTGTTTGAAGAATCAAGTTGAATTGATTCCAAGGGCATATTGTAGAATAGGTATCAGTATTGTATTCTAAAATGGCCCCTAAAAATAATTCCATACCCATTAAGCCCTCAGAAAGCTATACTATGACGCATGAGGAGGAAGAATTGCAATATGAGATATCAAAATTACGGTACCAAGTGCAACAAAGTTCAATCTTACGAAGAGCAACCGAAGATGAAATAGATGGTTTAAAAATAGAAATGGAGGCTAAGTTGGATGGTTTGAAGGATCAAATAATAGCAAATATGGATGATAAATTAGTGGAAGATCACATCGAGCATCAACAACAAGTTCTCCAACTCTCAAAGGATAACCCAACTTTGGTGCAGAATCTAATGAAACAACAGGAAGATCAACGTGACATTGAAAGAAGTTATGAAGCAGTCATAGAAATAAGAAATCAACAAGTAAGATCAATTTCAAAGTATCTCAGCAAGTGGAAGAACTTTCCTGTAGAATATTTCACATGGGAGGATGAGAATTTTATACAGAAGCGTCAAGAAATAATCAAGCGTTGAGGACAACACTTGTTTGAAGGAGAGGGGCATGTTAAGTCCCTATATTAATAGTGTAGCCCCTTATTATGTTAGTGTAGCCCCCCTTATTGTTATTATTGTACCCCTGCAACCCCCATATTGTTATTATTGTGCCCTCACATTATCATTGTTAGGTCGGCTAGGATTACATTGTAGCCCCACTAGGATTATATTGTGGCCCCATGGACTCCTATATATAGATGGAGGTTTTGTTCATTTGTATCATCCAATAATTGTTCATTTATGTAATGTATTGGAGGTTGCCCCCTCGAAGAGGCTCATTTCTAAGGCGTTGATATCTCTTTTCTTCTCTTTTTGGAGCTGGTTACACAACAGTGTTACAGACATTTGTAATGCAAATTGAGATTGCAATATTGTTTATACTTAATGGATCTAGGTGGATCCTTAATGGATAAAAAATAAAATTCCTCATATCATAGCAAGCCTAGGGCTAGATCGAAGAGCTCATAGCAAGCTTTCCAACGATGCAAACATTGCCTCAATTTGAGTTCGTATGCAAAAGTTGTGCTTAGTAAAATTTATGGTCAAACTTGACTAAAATACATAATTTAGCTAAGTGCTAGTTAAATTTGGAGCAACGACAGAAATTTGGTATGGGAAAACCAACAAATAAAGTTTGCAGAGTCTTGCTAAATATGACGAAGGTTTTAGTTGGGGTTAAAGTTATCGACAGTACCAAATATGGTGGCACCCTGCTAAATTTAGTGGAATTAAGTGGCCAATAGGAGGGGGCCATGTGGCCCAATTAGATGGTGCCATGTGGCACCTGGTTGGTGGCTAGTTGGGCTACACCAACCAACTAAACCTGGTAGTGGTTATATATTTGGTGGATGTTTTTAAATTAAACAACGACCGAATTGAACCAACCACTGATGGTTGGAATTAAATGGCAACTGTTATAACAAAACACAGATACGTAAAGTCATTCGAAAATTGGTTTTTTGGTGGTCGATGATTGGGTTAATACACACACACACACACATATATAACAGTGTGAGTTTTTAAGTCATTAACATATGCGAGAGAAACCACCGATGATGTTAATAGCTCTCAAGGTACTGCAGTACAATCCGTATGGTGTGAGTAAATGAGTTGATGTCGAACACTACATAGTATCTTTCAGTCAAATTCCAATTATCTAAACCTACCGCTGAGAGTAAGGAAACTTGCCATTGATGTATGCAAGCACCAAGGTACTGAGGGGTGTTTCTAAGTCAACTTCCTAGATAACGAGTTGATGTAAACAGGAAGCGACCTGTCGTAGGAGGGCCTTGATGTACCCCCCATCAACGACACGAAACAAGTATCATGATTTGAGACAGAATGATGTCGCTATGAAATAGGATCAAGAATGGCAGACATGCAACACCGAATGGAGTTGGCAGCATTGACCCAAAACTGAAAATGGGGGCTTTGAAAATGTTATGATGGACCAAAGACAATAATATTTCCAAACCCAACAGCCATGGGGATGAGGTGGAAGAGTGTCATGTTCAAGAGCGACTCGCTGCCATTAGCAAATGGAGTACCATGTTTTCCCAATTTCCCCAACCATACTAGTTAGTACCTCTTTATTTTAAACAAGCTTGAGGTGGATAACATATTCTTCATATGTAAGTTCATCCTTTGAATGAATCCCTCTGAGTATTTTTAACAAACCCTAAGAAGGAGTGGTTCGGCCTTGTCATGTTCGACATTTCCATCGATGTTTGATGCTTTAACAAGTCCAATAAAGGTAAAACTCAACATATTTTTCATGTTTATAGAGTTTTAAAAATAGGTGAAAAAGAAAACTTTAGATGTTCCTTTTTGTAGATAGTCTGTTGAGTTTGAAAATGCGAAAAAAAATACCCAAGAGAACCTCTTAGCCATCTTCGACTAAGGTATTCATTTTTCATAAATAGTCTATCATTCTGGAAAAGGGTTAAACTTATATTGAGTATATATCTTTTCATTTACTTTAATGAGTTCAAAAAGACAAGTGCTCGATAATATTTTCATATTTTTGGAGTCTAAAAAAAGATGAAAGAGGACTCCATGGGGTTCCTTTTTCGTGAGTTTATTGAGTCTGAAAAGTGATAAAAGTGTACTCCTTGGTTAAAATTATTTTTGAAAACACGACAAAATCCACTAAACAGATGTTGACCTTCAATAGTGAGAGTTGTAAGCCTTTTTTCCCTCGATCTTTAGCAGGTGGATCATTTCCAGTTTCATCACTTCCAGGTAGGAGCTAATACCTTTATCATTAAATTCATGGTCCCTTTTTGTGATTTCATGTAAATTGTATGGATTTTTTAGAGCCTTGGGTTTATAAAAAAATCACCCTAGGACTAATGGATGCCCTCCATGTTGAAAATTGCATTGCACCAGGGAAATATTACACTGCAAGGAGGGGTGGAATGCTATGGTATCCCTTCTGGGGTAGCATTGGCTGCAATTCTATAGTCAAAATTGCTATTTTTTCTCAAAAATTGTGAATTTTTTTGCATGAAAAGGATTGTAATGAGTGTCTTATTAATGTTTTAGGTACTCATCACCACAAAATGTTCTTTATGTGGAGATAAATAGAACATGAAGAATAAGAATTGAATGCAGTGAATGATCTTGCACCATTCAGGCACTCAAAAACTTTGGTTTGTTGAACTTCTTCTGGATACCCGACATGAGGCAACAGATGGAATTACTTAAGTTCATAGTTAATTCATGGGATGTATAGGAAAAATCATTTAGGCTAGGGGAACATATACTTGAGATCAAAGTGGAATACATATACTTTCTGACAAGTTTTTCCATGAGGGGTGCCCCTGTCTCTCTCCTAGCAGGGAGAAGTGGAGGAGAGTTAGTGAAAGATTACATTTCCACTTATTGTAGACCTCGAGCACAACTGACTAGATATGGGAATATCATCATTAGATATGTGACCCATCAACCTCTAAGAAAAATCCATTTATTATTTCTAGATTGGTCGGTAGCTCAACACATCACGTAGCTAGAAGATCATACATGTAGTACAGTTAGAGTATCTCGAGCCGAGAGTCTTCAAGTGGAGCGAGGGGTTATTGGTCAATATGAAGGAACAAATGACTAAAGCAAAAGAGGGGAAACTGAAAAACTTTGGGTACGTTTCAATTTTGATTTCTTTTTCCCTAGAGCAGATTCCATTATTATAGCCTCAACATATCATGCATGAGCCCATTTATGCGAGGGTTTGACAGATGAGGAGGTGGATATATCTTACGGCTCGACATGTAGGTCCATCAACGATTAGTTTCACACCAACCTTCTTCAGATGGCTTTGTAAACAGTTGATTATGATTGATCATTATTCGTATGTGGGAGCAAATTTCCGAGATGACCCCGAGCTCATGCTTCATGAGGGTGAGAAAATGGGTGTTATGGGTAAGATATTTTAACCAATTTTAAAGTTTATAAGAATTTTTTTACAATTTTTTTGTGTTTTTTGATGTTTCCAAGACTAAACTATTAATTTGTTTCATGCAGATGTTGGACCTATTTGACCTCTAGGTGCTTTGAATCTTCATCGTGCAGGAGAACCACAAGAGGCTGTAGTACCAACATCGGTTGTTGTAGTAGGATGGGATGCACTGCAAGATCTTGATGTAACAGAGATCCTATAAGAGGTGGAGCGCCACTTGGAGGTGTTGACACATGAGATTGATGAGACCGTGGTCAATCAGATCCCTATGTGACTTGAATAATACACTATCGAAGTGCCTAGCCGTATTAGTAAGCTACTGCGTAATATGTCTCATCCAACAGCACATTATCATGAGAACTATTAGTCTATTGAGGTTCATAATCATATCTTCATACATTTTTATATATCCGATGTAGCCATATGTGTCTTGGGAACAAATTTTGTAAAACCAAAAATTTATATATATATATATATATATATATATATATATATATATATATATATATATATATATATATATATATATATATATATATATATATATATATATAGATTTCTTCAGTGATTCTATGTTCCTATCACTTTTTTCAACTGATGTTAATGTGTATTAAAAAAAAATTTACATTCGTTGCAAATATCTATATAAAACATCATTAGCAAGCACACCTGTCAATGTATTTAGATTTCGAGAAATATGTTAATATCGGATGAAGTCGAAATGTATTTCTAAAAGGAGAACCCTTAAAAACATGCGAAGGATGGTGGGATTTTTGACGAAATAGACATTTTCCAGTTGTAGTACCACAATTTGTGAGTGAATTTTGATGACTAAACGAAGGATACCATGTGTGATAGCATCAGACAGTAGTTTGACCACTACATTATACTTAGTGATGTTATTGGTAGAGAAACTAATAAAAATCCTTTCTAGATTCACTAACTTTCTATTTGGATCAAAGAAAGCCCATGCTACTGAGGAAATATTCTTACAATATCTAGCACCATTAGCATAACTAATGTATGGTTCAATGGATGTCGACATTTTAAAACCAAACATAAACAGATAAACATAAGTTGTAGGAAACTCTGAAGAGACACATTGCAAACACACTCCACACATATAAAAAGTATATACATAGTGTACTACACATGAGATCAAGCATACTATTTTTTGAGGTACATCCCATTCCTAAGATGCCCCAAAGGGATTTCGTCAAAAATAACCAACTCTTGGGCTCCTTTTGCAAGGACATGCTTGAAAATATACGAGCCTTACCACATTGGTTGGAACTTCCCTCAACCTAACTTATTAGCTTCTTGGTCATACAAAAGAACAGTGTCTCCTTCTAAGAAGATACAAGGCTTGACACTTTTGTCATACTATGCCTGGATACGTATTTTGAGCTTCATTAGCTATAGAAGCATCATGCCAAGTCTCATCCAAACAGGTTAGATGTAAAATATGTTCCTCTTCTATAGAAGTGGTAGGAAGAAGTTCAATAGCTAGTTTGAGCAATGGAATCTCACATTCGATTAGGAGGATTGCTTCCAGACCATACACCAATTGTAAAGTTGTGAATCCAGTAAATCTTCAATGAGGTTTGGTATTCCCACAAGGTAGAGTAGAGAAGCAAATTCTAGTCTGATTTATGGGCCCATATCATACGTTCAACCATAGTTTTAAGAACTTGTTAATAGCCTCAACCTTCCCATTAACCTGAGGGTAGTAGGGAGTGGAAATTTCATGATAAAGTCCCAGCTTGGCAATTAATTCAGTCATCATATGACTTAGAAAGTGATTCCCATGGTCTGTGACTATGGCTTGCGGAAAACCAAACTGTGCGATGAAATGATTGAAGAAAAAATATGCAATCGTTTTTCCAGTGTTGTTATATGTAGGCATCATCTCGACCCACTTAGTAAAATTATCTACCATGACAATGATATAACCATACCCCTCGGTCAAGTGTGGGTTACATGTCATAAATTCGATAACCCATTTCAAGAATGGTCCAACAAAAATAATGGTATGCAATGGAGCAAGTGGAGCATGGGTCTTACGATCATAAATTTGGCATGCATAACACTTCTGGACAATGAGAATTATGTCTCAAAAAATAGTGGGCCAAAAGTAAACAACGCTTAAGATCTTCTGCACGGTAGTGTAGCTAAATAAATGACCACCACATTCCCCCAAGTGGCATTCATTAACGAATTTCTCAGCCTCCTCATGTGTCAGGCAACTTCATAGAATCGTATTGATATCGCATTGATAAAGAGTGTCACCAATGATGATGTAATATTTGGCTTGGTATCGAATACGTCGCTGCTTGGAGCGAGAGGAATTGGACCAAAAATTTTGGGTCTATAGATAAATTATAATGTCTGCATACCATGGGTCAGATGATGATATCAGAAACAACGACTCGTTAGGGATAGAATCGCCAGATGTTGATTCAGAATCAGGGCAAGGAAGGTCGCACATAAGCTCAGGAAAAATTAAGGATTTCTTTGACTTGGATTGATGGATTCTAGGTCAAACTCTTGTAGGATTATATTCCATTTAGAGTATTTCCCCCCAACAATTTACATGACAAAATGTATGTCATAGGGTTGCAATAAAAAAAAAAACCTAGTTTTTCAGAGCAAGATGTAATTGTGAAACCTTTAGACGACTTGAACCCACCCAATCCATTCCTAGGGTCACCCACCCAATTCATCCTTTCCCTTTTTGTATTATGTATTTCCCATCTTCACTCTCTCTAGGCGAACTCAAAGCTTCACCACAACCACAATTCATGATTTTTCCACCCAATTTGCATCCAATTTTTACATCACCATTAATTATACATCAATTTTCCACTTTGAAAACACCACTATGACTAAGAGAAAATGCGAATAAGTGAGACCAATGACCTGACCTTCGCAGCAATTTTTCTCTCCATTCTATCTCCGCCCCTCAATCATGAAGCTTCTTTAGAAAAAAAACAAAATAGAAGGAAACATTCCTCCACATATTGGAAATATTGGTAGCCTAATATTGCTAAATTTAAGTGGAAACCTTTTAAATGGTACCATTCCACCACTTGGAAACCTTACAAAATTAGAAAGACTAGACTTAGGAAACAATAAGTTAGAAGGAAACATCTCCAATAAATTTTAACAATTACAAGGGATTGGTCTTTTGGACATTAGTAGAAATAGATTCTGTAGAAAGATTCCCAAATCCCTTGCACTCTTTAACCAACTAAGAAGAATCCTACTTCATCACAATGAGTTATCAGGGAGAATACCTGTCATCTTAGGAAACTATATAAATTTTGAATTGCTTGACCTATCTCACAATATGCTAACTGGAAGCATGTCGTGAGAAATTTCTAAACTTTATAATCTACAATTCTATTTGAACTTGTCATGGAATTTATTATATGGCTCATTACCCATGGAAATTGGTAAAATTTCAATGGCTTAAGATATAGAAATTTCCTCGAATCAATTGACCGAGCTTATTCCACCTACACACGGAAGGTGTAGTGAACTACAATCATTGAATTTATCTAGAAATAGCTTCAAGGATCTATTCCAGATTCACTTGGAACTTTACTAAGTCTCGTGAACCTTGATCTCTATTTTAACTCCTCAGGTCCAATACCGGTAACTCTCCAAAAATTGAAAATGCTTTAGTGTTTGAATTTGCCTTTCAACAATCTCACAGGAGAAATCCCAAAAGCGGGATGTTTTGAAAATCAAAAAATTATCTTGCCCTTCATTGGGAATCTAAGCCTTTGTGGACCAAAAGTGTTCATGTTCCTGCATGTCCAACATCAAGAAGTCATTCTGCATTTGTGAAAAAAATATTATTTTCAATGGGTGGAGCTATTGTTTTTATACTATGTTGCTTTCTTTTGGGGTTCCTTTGGAGACAAAATATACATGTGAAAAACCTTGATTCCTCAAACACTATTTTTCCAAAGTTAGAGCACAAAAGGATCTCATTTCAAGAGCTTCACATGGCAACTAAGGGATTCACTAGGACCAACTTGTTGGGGTCAAGTAATTTTGGATTAGTTTATAAAGGAATTTTGAGTGATGGCACAATTGTTGCTGTGAAAGTTCTTCAATTACAAAATGACCAGGTTGAGAAGAGTTTCAAAGAAGAGTGTAGTGCCTTGCCAAATGTTTGACATCGAAATCTAGTGAGAATCATAACCTCATGTTCAAACCTCCATTTCAAAGCTTTAGTGTTCCAATTTATGTCTAACGGGAGCCTAGAGAAGAATTTGTAACGTGACAATGATGGAAACAATGATGAGGATGTGTGTCGCTTTGGATTTAAAACACCACTAAACATTTCCATTTATGTGGCTCATGCCATGGAATATCTACATCATTATTCTCATGTGCAAGTAGTGCATTTTGATATATAACCCAATAATGTGTTGTTGGATGAAGACATGATAGGCCATGTGACATATTTTGGTCTTGCAAGATTGATTGGTGCAAACTATGGTGACTCACTTACTTCAACACTTACTTTGAAAGGATCTATGGGTTACATTGCTCCAGTATGGATTTTTTTTAATTATTTTTAATTATCATTTTCCATCAACAATTTTGTATGCACTAGTGAGATTTTTATTGAGGTTTCTTTTAATGCAGAGTATGGATTGGGTGAGAGAGTTTCTACCAAAGGAGATGTTTATAGCTATGGCATTCTGTTATTGGAAATTCTTACTAGAAAACAACAAACCAAAAGCATGTTTATTAGAGGCCTAAACTTGCACAAGTGGGTGAGCTTGGCATTTCCCAAAAAAGTGAAGGAGGTGATTGAGAACAATCTATTTAGTGTACAAGATGGAGGTGGTTTTGAAGAAAATAACATACACAATTCTCTACTATCTTTGCTATGGGTTGGTTTGCTTTGCTCAAAAGATTCACCTAATGAATGACCAACTATGAGGGATGTGGTAATAGTATTGGAAAGTCTACAAGAAGATTTGGTGACAGAAAACAATTGCTTCAAGGAGATTAAGCCAAAGCATATCCAATTTAATTGGAAATACAAATGCACCAAATAAAAATTTCATAACATTAAATGACCAAAATTATTCTCCATTTTAATCTAAAAAAATTGTCAATACAAAATATTTCAATCTTATCATAAATATATCTCTTTTTAATTTTTAACTCTTCCAACAACATTATGTTATCATATATTATCTATTTATAATTACTATGAATATAAAATTCAGATTTTTTTTGCTGTAAAATTATAATTAATTTAATTTATTATCAGATTCACAAAAATTCAAAGGAAATTATTTGCATTCCGTTATAGTCATAGGTGAAAGAATCATCATTGAGAGTCATCACTGACTTGAAAAAATGAATTGATTTTACTGACCATGTTGGAGTTTAATTAATTAATTTATATGCTCTTGAATTGAATTTCCATTTTATATATATGATATTTTATATATTTTTGGATTGAGAACGAATGAATTAAAAGATTGGTAAATGTTAATTTAATTGAAAATGTACTCATTTTGAATAAAATATAGAAATAATTTTCTTTAAAAATGTTTTGTAATTTTTTCTTCATCATTATTTTATTTTAATTTTTAAATAGATTATTATGATATTTTTATAAAATAATTGTTAACTAATAAAATAATAATAATAATTAAGAAAATAAATAATTATCTTAATTTTAGGACTTAATTATTTATTAATAAAATTATAAAAAAATAAAATAAAAGGTAATATACATAATTATATCATAAATTAAAAAGTTATGCATGTATATATATATATATATATATATATATATATATATATATATATATATATATATATATAATTTTAAAAATTTTGGAATATTATTAATATCGATTTTTTTTTTTTGTTTGTAAGTTTGGGAGGACTACACCTTCATCATGCCCAATATATTGATCGGGGCAGGGAATGGAACCGGTGACTTCACATCAAGGAGTGTTTTAATAAAGCACCCAATGAGTGTCTATCCAAGAGACCATGGACAATATCAAAATAAGTTTTGTTATAAAAAGTTTTAATTTTTTTTAATCAAGTCATTTTAAAATATACAGAAATATCAATTTATTAAAAAATATTATATCTAATTATATTTGGATTTCAATTATTAAATTATTTTAATTAATATAATAAATAATATTATATCCCCAAATGGAGTGACATGGGAAAGAGGGTGGGAAAGAGATACCATCAACCCCTAAGCCACATGCCCAGTATGTAGCAACATACCCAAACAACAATTTGTAAAGCACATGCATGTTGCATGGGAGATGTATCACATGACGAGAGCTCCTTCTTCATTCTGGCATCTGCTGCTGGATGTGACGCTCTATATTTCAACCCAATTTCGTATATGCAATGGCATATAGCTCACTCGTAAGGTCTGTCACGGTGGACTTCCCCATTAATTCAACATTTGGTACCCTGCTCTAGGTCTTTATCATGCTTTGTTTCTTAGGTAGTCTAGTGCTCTGGTCTGGTATCTCATCCTTGTAGTTCATTTCTACAGGAAATCACAATTATTCATCCACACGTTTCAAGATTTGCGCTCATGTATCCTAACGTTACGGAGCTCTGAGAATGCACGCACTTATAATCATATCAGCATAGAGGAACACATAACTATTCCAAGACTAATATGAAATCTTCATTATTATAACTATGATGTGCATCGAATGTCAAAAATATAAAAGTCTAAAGAAGACTATGCCAGAGCTCTTTGTACTCTGATTCTATCAAGTTATCACCCACGATTTGATGCAGAAATTTATGCACTTTCTGAGAGATAGAATCGACTTCATGATTTTAATAGTTAATATTCAATCATAAAATTAAGTTAACAAGACTCTAGTTCGTCACCACATCCCTTAGTGATATCGAACCAAGAGATGTCAATCCCCATAAGTGATCACACAAATAGAGGAGGTGTCTTAACACACCGACGATTTAGAGGATAAACCTTTCAATTACATAGATAGACCAAAATATGTGTGAATCTCAACTTATTTTTATTACTTAGAACCAAAGGTATGTACAGACAAATATATACTGCTTTGTTTGGAGCTACTCGAGCTCTACTCTCAACTAGTCGAATTCCAGCTCTAGGAATCAGTATTGGCAACGTTGTCCACACGTACATCTATGGTTATATACACACCAGAAAATTCGATTGATGCAATCTCCTTCAGTCAACTACATGTTGTTGGTTGCTTCTTATTTTTCACTATACCAGTTCTTAGGTACTTCTTCCAGCATTTTCATGAACATGAAATTTATTTGATTGGAGTATTTCCATTATGATGTTTAAGATTGATTTTCAGTAGTGTGAATAAGTGAATGTCCGACTGGATATAATTGTATAGGAGAGACATTATTGCTCTCTTTATAATTAATTAAAAAAATTTGTGCTATTGAAGAAAATTGACTCCTTTTTGTTTGTGTCCATGAAATGTAGAACTAAATTACAAATAAGGTTAGCCTTTGTTTGTTTCCCAGATTAAGATATCATGAATGATTTATGTTTTGTTTCCCAAATTAAGCTATCATGAAGAATTTTTGATTTATTATTATAACATAAATGAGAGTTTGCACGAATTCCAAATGGTTTTTTAGGAAATGCTGGTATGTAAAATTGTGAAAATATTGATTATTATTTTAAATTTCTATATTTTGAATGTAAGATTTAGAAATTTTTAATTACAAATTTTGTGTGCTAAAAATGAGTATTTTTTTTGTTAATCATTACTTTTACTTTGAATGTAATTAAATTTATTGATTTCTAAAATTTATAAATAAAAAATTGAGTATTTGTGTTATTAAAAGCTTTTTGAAATTATGTAGCTGATTTCCAATTCCAAAATTTAGTTATGAGTTTAGAATTTAGTTATGAGCATGCATTCAATAGTGGGATTTATTTTTGACAAGATGGTCTTCTCAAATTTTCTATTCCTTTGGTGTATCTTTGCGCCTTTAGGAGCAATTGCTAGTATTATGAATGCTCTTCTCAATGGACGGTTTTCATTGTGAGTCCAACTCTTCAATATGTGATGGTGTTCAACCTGTTCATGATGGTCTTGAAGTTGTTCTCCATACATTGACAATGGAGAATTCAAGTTATTAAATTATGAGGTGCTACTTGAAATATAAATTGTTTTCCTAATACTTCTTCCACCATGGTGGATTATGCAGGCACTTTTCATCGATTAGTGAAGAGGAGGCTCTGCTTTGGATACAGGAATACTATGTAATGGTATTTTGTTTTACCTTATGAATGATACTAATGTTGTAATACTAAAGGATACTATGGTTGTAATATTATGGTTGTAATGGCATTTTGTTTTATGTTCTGAAGGATACTATGATTGTTGTGGGTACCTCCCAATTTATTTGGGAATTGGGGAATTTGAATAATGTGAGAGTGTCTTTTCTTTTAAAAACTAATTTTTTATTAGAGGAAATGGATGAAAATATTAGACGTTACGCCTCTTATTATTTGATTCATATAATTCATGTGTGTTATAAGAGTCATAGAGTTGTCATTCTTGGTCCTCACCACCTAAAGAATTAATGAACAAAACTTGTTTAGCATAGAATTCCTCAAATTCAAGAAATAGGGTTTGCAATATTTGGCTCTGAAAGATTAGAGCTTTGGAATAACGTTTATCTTATTTATTAAGAGTCATAAAGATGTAATTCTAGGTCCTCACCACCTAAAGACTTAATGAGATTGGTTTAGCAATGAATTCCTCACATTCCAGAAATAGGGTTTACATATTTGGCTACCAAACATTAGAGATTTAGAATAATGAGCATCTTATTTATTAATTAATACCTTTATGTGGGGAAAGGTTCGGATTTTTGTTCATATTTCGTATCGTAGAGAATATTTTTAAATTTAAAGTATAATTTAAGTGGATTGGTTTTTTTAAGAAAATATTATTTTTACTTATAAGATATTAGTTTGAATTTGAACGGGTAGAATATATACATAATTCTTGTCTTTTGTTTCAGAAATAAGAGGGTCTTATACATAAATTTCGTGTTTGCTATGTTAACATTTCAAAATTAGATTATTATTATAATTGTTATTCCAAAAAAAAACTTAGGGCTATAAACCACAATGACATCACTTTAAATATAAATTTTTAAGAACTTTTAAAGTAAAATAAGAAGTTTATTTTGTAAAGATTTCATAGAGAAAAATAAATACAATATTGAATGGATGCACTACTTCATATGCTCCTATGGCTATACCAATATTAATGCATTTTATGTGAGAAAATTATGGAAGAAAGGGGTGGCATGAAGATGTGATTACATCAATACAAAGTTGGAACTCTATGAGGAAAAAATCTAGCAAGAAATATTTAAGTAATCAAGAACACAAAAGAAGGATAATACTTTTCACCACATAGCCTCATGCATGATTTTCTAATTTTATTTGGTGTCTAGTTGTCTTTGGTTTTCCACTTTTCTAATTCTTATGCCAATTTGTCCCTCAAATCAATAATATTTTATTCTCTAATCCATTTCTACAAGATCAAGAACATGGATTTATTTTTGAGTCATCATCAACTTCATTAATTAAGGCATTGGAGCAATCTTGTTTAACATTTGTTTTCCTCTTATCATTGGAGTTATTTCGATATGCTATATGTATATTTTGACTAGTTGGAGTTAGATTTCAAAATGGCATTGGGTATAAAAGTAGAACTTGGATAGATTAATGATATCTTTATTTACATTCGTTGACCTAGTGGGAGGTCAACATTAAAAAAAAAAAATTGTGCATTCTAAATGTTGGTTTATGAAGTCATTGGGTATCAAAGTGAAACCCATTTTCCTTTGAAATACTACAACATGGACTACCCTAACAAAAAGACAAACAAGGAAAAAACATATACTTGCTAGATGAGGTGCAAGTCCACTTGCAAATAATCCACATATTCATCTAGTTAGCATCATGGTTGAAGCTTCATCGACTTATGACTAATGTGTCGCCAAGTGCAATGTAAACGTGAAATGATTGCATTGGTGTGCACATGGCAGGTTGATAATGTTAGTCTCTTTAAAATATATATCTTAGGGTATTAGTATATATGTAGTTAAATGTATATCCTTTAGATGGATCAACATTGGTTGACCTAATGATTAGACCAACACTTCAATAAATCACATTGTAAAGCACCATGAAGCTATCATGGAAATTAAAGTAACATAGTTAGCATGTTACTCACACTCACCCATAAATATAGCCCAATGAATTTTATTGACCACAAATAGGCTCATATTTGATGAAAATTGAGCCAACATAAGCTTTAATTTACATTTACATCCTAGTTAAGAACCACTGTAAAAAATATATTGCAAATTAAACCATTACTAAACCCCTTTGGTCAATAAACATTCAATAAGTAGATGACTTGCAACCAACAACTTACTCAACTATATGCAAATCTCCCAAAAGTGTTTTACAGGGTTACCCAAAATGGGATATTAGATGGCTCCAACTATTAGGAGATACACCTGTGTGGGTTATTTATCATCCTAAAGCTAGTTTTTTTAGTGCATGCAATTATTAGGATTCTAGTTATATATAATTTTGAAAAGAATAAAACTTATCTCTAAGAAACCAAACTCTAATACCATGAGAATGAAACAAGGAATGGTATATCTATTGAATTCCCTAGGTACCTACCTTGAGTATACAAAATTTGTGTCTAAATACAATTTCAATGCAACCATTCATGTAACAGTTGAGTGGGTAGAACCTTCATTGTTGTCATTTTCAGCATGATGGCATAATTTAACTAGTCTTTTAAAACGAGATAATATATCATGTGATGATTCTTGGGAAACCATACAAATTCCAAACTCCTTTAAAGTACCAAATTAGTTCATGTGATAGATACAAAATGTTGATGCAAAACTTTTATTTTATCCACTCTTTAACTCTCCCCCTTTTCATATTGCTTCAAATATAATTTCTCAAATCAAACCTATACCAATAAATCCTACATAATACATTGAACTCCCTACATAAGATCCAATACATATGTTCACTTCCTTCATCATCTTCATCTTTTGCATATTGTGTGAATATTAGAAGAAGAACATGATTTTTCTCTATTCAAGATAGAATCCTCATACTCCACATAGTCTAAGGATGAAATTATTTGACTCACTACATTCCTTCATTGAGATCTCCTGCTCATCAAATCCATACTAGGAAAACATCCGCATAGGTTCATCATGTGGAATTCCATATTCATCAATATTTCCCCTCAAAATAGCTATGTCATCAACTAGGTTTCTAATACATCTAATTACACAATTTTATTATCTTTAGATGTGGAGAAGGCTTTAAGAAATAATAATATCATATCATCCCAACAGGAAATGCATTATGGTGTAAAGAATTGTACCCAATAGTTAAAAACCCTTGGAAAGTAAATATGAATAAAGTAATTAAAGAATTCTCATTAGGCATAGTATACACCTAGAAAAAATAACAAGTCAAACATAATTTTCAGTTGATCCATACACAACTCACAATTCTTGTCAACATGGGAAATTCTAGCCATGTAATAGAAGGCACATAACTTCAATTATCTAGCTTGGTAGAATAATCCAAACATAGTATATTATTACATTCCCTCACAAAAATTTAGAGAGACACTTAAAAACATGTTTAGTAAACTTGGTAGAGATAAATCTAAATCTAAAATATTACACTCTAAGGGAAGATTAGGGACTTAATAATGTAGTTACTAGAAAATACATACTTCAATAACATGAATGTTACTATATAATACATACTTCAAGAACATGAATGTAGACATACCATGGGAAACCATAGTCTACATATCTCCTATGGAGTAAATTGCCAATTATATGTTAGACATGTTTTTAATCACATCAATCATTGTTCAATCCAACCCACTAGGATGCCCAAAATTATCAATAGAAATGTGAAGATGTCTCTTGTCTTTGATTTATAAACATAATCCTATAACCACATGATTCACCAACATAAATATTAATGCACAATAAAATTGATTGTAAACATAAAGTAATAATAACCTAGTATGGATAATTAATAACTATGATTTATTTGATGTATTTAAACATTATTAAATAATGAGATCAAAAGCACCATGAGATACCCTAGAGAAACATTACTAGGAAAAATTATAGCTACTATATCGATATCTGATCTGAATGGAAAATGGCATCCACCCATGGTATTCATCCACCCATTGAATCTACCCATGATATTGTAAGTGGCATCCACCCATGGTATTTATCCACCCACGGTATTGTAAGTAGAATCTACCCATGGTATTTACCCACCCATGGAATTTACCTGTGGTATATTGTAAGTAAACAAGACTAGGTAACAAGTCACATTTTATAAAAGGACATATTGTCAACTAGAATATAACTTTTACAATTATTCTTTGTTTTAATAAAAAAATGTTTACTGTGTGTTCTCTCCTTTTCTTTCTAGAATTCCAAGTTTTTAGATCTTGGTAGCCTCCCCATAAGATCAATTTCAATTTTTTAAATCTTGGGCGCCTCCACCAGATCTGGATCAGAGATCCGGATTAGTGGTATCAGATGCAGGTTATGTCTCCATAGGAATGAGGGTTTGATGCATATTTTAGTTTCAAATTTTTGTAGCAATCTTCAACAGAATTCATATTGCATGTGCTATGAACTCCACAGAGCACTTTCTTGGGGAAAGAGGGAAGAATTTCTTTTTTTCATTTTTTTGCAGGAATTTTTTGGGCAAATCGTTTGCATATTATATATAAAACGACTGGTGCAAAATTTGAAAAACAAAAGAACTTATCTGGATCCCTTGTGAAAAAATACCCAAATTCAGAAAAAAATCGGTCGAATCAGACTCCGGATGACGGAGATATCGTTGATTTAAAATCAACTATGTTGTAGAAAATTTTTTGATGGAAATTCGTGGATGACAACTCTCCTATCATTTTTTGCATTTTTTATGTATAATTTCAGAAAATTGATTGCATATCTGAGTTCATCTTGAAAAATCACCCAATTTCAAAAAAAAAATTGTCGAATAGGAGTTCAAATGACGGAGACATTGTTGATTTAAAATTAGCTATTTTTTCATAATTTTTGTGATGGCGGGACAGTTGGAGTGCAAATATGAGTTTCTAGAATATCCAAATATGGATTTGAATCAGATGGAAAGATGCAGAATAGTCATTCTATTCCCAAATATAGGTTATAATAAATATTATGAGTTATATTAACTGAATTATGCCAATTTTTTTTTAGTTTTTATATCTAGAGCATCATTCAAAGCAGGTTCCCTCTGGAAACTTGCCCTCCCACCCCAATTTAGTAGGAAATTGCTTCAAATTCATCAGTTTCAGCATAGAAACATTCGGCTTGGGTTCTTTGGAGATGTGCCCTTCCACCCCAGGGTATGTAGGAACTTGCTACTTCATCAACCACACAAAATCTTTGTCATCGAAGTCCATTTGCTAGGCCGCACACTATTAGTATCACAATTGGTCACAAGCATTATAGTGTATCTCTATCCTTGGATATTTTTTTTTCATGGTTATGGGTCGTCCACAAACTCACACTTGTTGGAATTCCATTTTCTAGGTCGCACATTGTCAGTATCACGGTTGGTCACAAGCATTACAAGGTATCTCTATCCTCGGATCTTCATTCATCACAGTTATGGCTTAACCATACAAAACTGTTCTCTTAAGTGGATCTTCATATACAACACACACTTCTCAGGAAGGAACTTCACGCAATGGGGACCATTTCTTCTTAAGGAGGGATGAATGATCTGAATGGAAAGTGGAATCTACCCATGTTATCTATTCACCCATGGTATTTATCCACACATGGTATTAATCCACCCATGGAATCTATGAATGATATTGTAAGTGGCATCCACCCATGGTATTGTAAGTGAAATTTACCCATGGTATTTACCCACCCATGGAATTTACCAGTGGTATTGTAACTAAAAAAGACTAAGTAACAAGTCACATTTTCTTAAAGGATGGATTATCCATGAAAATGTTTCTTTAATAGCTATTCTTTGTTTTAATAAAAAAAAAAAGGTTATTTGTGGTTTTGTTTATTGTTCAATTTTTCTTGGGGGCCTCCCCCCAAGATCCGGATCAATATCTTCCTTTATTTATTAGTAATGGTGTTTTATAATAGTTACAACGTTCATTAGTTGTAAACAAAAGAAATACAATTTATTATGACAATGATGAAGTAAGTATAATTAGATCTCTTCAATAAACCAACAAATTAACTCTTATCTAAGTCACTTTTTCCAAATTCTTCAATTAGTGCAAAATGTGAAATTTTCCCAACCTCTAGACAATCTTGGATTTTTTTTTTATGTCCAACTCACTATTTAATCCTCTAACTAGCCTCCTCTAGTTAATAATTTCCAATCGAATTCCCTTTCTTCATTTTTCCTTATTTTATTACTATTCCTTTAATAAATTTGGAAGTAAACTAGTGTAAATAATGGGTTTAGCATGATTCTCAATAAGTAATTATGGTTTCCTTTCAATTCCCACTCTTGCATTGTTTAGTTGCCAAGAAAAATTATTTCTGTGATCTTTGTAGATGACAACATTTTTTTTTGTGAGCTTCCTAGTACCTTACTATTTTCATATTTATAAAGGGCAAATTTTCATACAAAATAAAACAAGTACAGTGACCTCAACCTGCCCGGAGGAAACCAGGTCCGTTGGCCACTGTAACGAGTTAAAGGTAGACCAAAACCGAAATTGTATTATCCTTCTACTTACAACCTTAATGACTTTAGTATGTCCATTATATTTACAAATAAAACAAGTAGTGATACTGATAAACTCCAAAATTATAAATAAATATAAGAATTTAACCAGAAAGATCCTCAGAGGAATCTACAAGTGCTGGATCTTTAGCAGTAGTACCCAGCACCTGTTCACTGCGTTGTGGATTTTGCAGTTGATTTTCTATCTTTCCAATCCTGTCATTTAGCTAAATATGAGCTTTGAACATCTCATGCATGTCCAACTTCATTTGTTGCAATTCAAACAGAATTGAAGAATTGATGCTCTTTTCCTCTTTGCATGCCAATGCCTTTGCAAGAAGGCATTTCATCTTCCAATACATCTTCACGAATTTCTGAAAGAGGGACACCCAACGCCGAGTGCTCCCTAGATCTATTATGAAATCCATTTTTGAAATTTGTTCTTCCATATCTTCATCGTCACTATCTGTTTGTTTTTCCCATCCATGAATTTTTGTCTTGATTTGAACCAAGTTTACTGATTCATAGACCTTTGCAATGTCCTGCAGCACTTATTCGTTTGACCTCCTACCTCTTTAGCTCCTTCCAGCCTCTGGATTGGGTTGTCTGCGACAATTAGCCTTCCCTGCTTGCCCTTTAACCATATTGGCGTCGGTGAAACTTGAAATCAAGCCTGTGGGCAAAAGTAAATCAGAAGTGTGATGCAATAAAACTGAATAGGGATCCTTCACAGCTAACCCAGCCCTCATTTCCATGTCGTTTATGAGAAGGTTGACAGAACAACGAAAATTGGAATTGAAATGAACCAGGAGACAACCCTCACAAGTAACAAAATTGCAAAGAAGACTATGACAATGTCACCCCATGATTAAAGAAAATTGCAAACCATAAATAACAGGATAGCCATAAACTTTCTGCCTTACAGCTACATACCCAACAGTCTCTACATATTTTTGAAAGGCTGCGACATAAACCTTGCAAGTAGCATGGCTGCAGAGAAGACTATGACAATGTCGCCATGATTAAAGAAAGTTGCAAACCATAAAAAACAGAATAGCCATAAACCTTCCACCTTACATCTACAAACCCAACAAACACTACATAAACCTTTTCCATGAGAGGATAGAAAGGCTACCAAGGAAAACCAGGATGCACCTTATGAAGATAACTAATCCCAAAAAGCATGCCATCCTGAAACAGAAAGCCAATATAAGAGAAACCCCCATATGAGAAGCTAACAATATTAAGGGAACAGGAAGTACTTCCAACCATGAAACTATACAAAAAGAGCATTAACATCAAATTGAACAGGCCAGAAAAGACGACAAATCCTTGAGAACGAAACGAAGAGAAAGGAATAGAACAGAGACGGATAAGAAAAGAACTGGAAGGATTTCTGAAATGTGGTTCTATGTGTATCAAACCCATGTTTCCTTTTCTAAACCACCAAGAAGAAACATTACCGACAGAATAATCCCAGTTTAGTTCCTCGGACGCAGAAACAGAGAGGTAAGTATCATTCAACTTAAACATAGGCATAAACGGAAAGCAAAAGCGGAGGATGAAAGGCAGAAAATCCATGACATACCAAAAACCGCTTCTACCCTATCGCCTGCAAACCTGCTTCAATTCTGGATTTTTCGCTTGTTGGAATAAGCCAATGCGTAAACCGTGCCGTGAGCGGATGTTAGTTAATAAGCAAGGAGCATAAAGACCCAGCTCACGCTGCCAGCGACCCTTCATTAATCTGCCTGACATCGTCTAGTTGATTTTGACAAGCATTTGCATGCAATTTAATGCGGAGAGTGGAGGACTGCCACCAATACTTATAAGCAGAGGGAATGTAAGGTCATCCACCACGTGGAAGCCCACTTCCCTAACTGTCAACTTGGCAATCCGATCAGGGGCGAGATCTATCTCTGTCTAAGATACACTGTAAAGGGTATAGTTCCACAGTCCAAGCTTGGTGAGAATGGTTAGTATCAAGATGGTGGTTTGTGTTCTTACATGCCCAATTCGCCAGATAATCTGTTGCCTCATTCCCTTCTCGGCGAACATGAGTAGAAATGACATATCCTATCTGGCAAAGGAGCTGGCCAATATCTTCGATAAGTTTGGCTGTTCTCCAAATTTTACTAATTTTCTGCCATGGAGTTCCTTGTTGGAGTCTTTTAAGTATACCAACTGCCATTGCAGAATCCCCTTCAACTACTAATCTTTGGTAACCTTCCCGGATTGCAATGACTATACCTTGTTTTAAAGCCATCAATTTGGCCTCATTATTGGTAATAAATCCCAAAGGGTATGAATAAATGTGACAAACCTTGCTAAGAGAATTTTTGAATATTTCTCCAATCCCTACCTATCCAAGATTGCCTTTAGAAGCCCCATCAAAGTTTAGTTTTAGAAAAATATTCAGTGGTGGATTGAAAATCGATGGAATTGAATTCAAATTAGGTTGAACCTTCCAGAGAGATGTGTCCAGCATTTGAGGCTTCAAATTTAGAGTATCCAAGATTCTTGCCTCCGTAGCTGTTACTGCCCAAACATTGTCTACCCATCGCTCCACTAGTATTGTAGATGACAACATTTCGTACAATAGAAAAGATATTTTTTTTTGGTCCTTGTCCCACCTACCACATGGAAACCTCTTATTAAGCATGGAAACATCCATGATCCCCTTTTGATACCTTGTGAACCCATTCATCCTTGCCAAGAGTCATGTGGTTATAAGTGGAAGTTGTTCCCTTTAATCCTTTTGGGTCCCTGGTTCCCCTTGCAGTGGGTTTCTAGAAGTGTTATCCTTCGTAGTGGGTTGTCGTAACTCCTATGGAGTCCTTGGTATAACATATATCTCATAGTATTGTTGATCATTGTGAGGGATTGTTTCACTATGTGGCCTCTTACTACAAATGTTAGAGAAATGGAAATAAGATTTAATCTATTTAGTGCATGTTGGTATAGAGAATTTCCTTCTAAGAATCCATTAATAAATGTCAAAAATATCCTTAATGAGAAGGGATAAGTGTCATTGGTCATCATAATTCATGATTATCCAACAAGAACCATTTGAAAATAAAAATATGCTCTCAATGTAAAGTTAGAAGGAGCAAACACTAAATTAGACCAGAAAGAACCTTCGCTACAATGTAATTAGATTTTATAATACTCTTAGTTGGCAAAAGTTTAAAAAAAAAAGTGATTATCTAAATTCATATGAATTGGAAATAAACATCAAATTTTTAATAATAACTATACAATAATAAACATCAAATTTTTAGTAATAACTATACAATTATAGTTATTTATCATAACTCTTAAAGAGACTAAAATAACAGAATAGGTTATAGTAGATTTATAATATGTAAGCAAATTGTAAAATTAGAATTTTGTTTGTAAGGATTTTGGCTAAAACAACAAGGTAAGTCAAAAACGATTGTAATTTTTATATAAATATAAATTATTTTGTGATATTAAAGTAGTTGAGATACGACAATTCAGTGATTGTGATTGCATAAATTTTTTTTAAAGATATAGGGATTAATGCATTGGTAATGTTAAGATTAAAGTTGGAGTTGTAGTAAGTGTAATATTAAAAATGAGATTACATTGCAAGCATGTGATAATAAGTTTAATATTTTATTGATATTTTTATATTTAAAACAAAAGAAATAATTTAAATGTTTATTATATTTAATGTTGTAAAATATAGTTAATATAAAGTGGAAATAATAAGTTTTTTATAATATTATAAATATGTATTGTTTAATATTTTTTTTCACCGTCGCTTTTATAAATATTAAATTATTTTTTAAATGATGAAATGGTGAAAAAAGTTAAAATATATATTAACGTCACTATCATAATTGGTTGAAAAGTTTTGTAAACCGTTATGAATATAATAATTTTTAAAAATTAATTATATTAGAATTCGAAATTTAGCCCCACGGTTACTCTCCGTCATTTTCTAGAAATTAAACCTAATTCTTTTAAAAGATAAAGAGAGTGAACCCTTACACTTAATAAACGTAGTAATTTTACAAATGGATTAAAAAAAAAAGTTAATTAGAATAAAAAAATGAAATATGATATTTATGAAAAAGGAAAACTTAGATAAATTTATAAGTTCAATTTAATTTATTAATAAAAAGCTTGAATCCTCAACAAAAATGAAAAAAAAAAATTATAAAATAAACTATTAATGTTTTACAAATAGATTTGGAAAAAAACAATTTGAATAAAAAAAATAAAATATGATTATGGAAAGGTTAAATTTAGATTAATTTATTAATGAAAAAATATGTAAAAATTTAATACAATTAATAAAATAATAGATTAATAGATTAGATAGACTAAATTATTTAATAGAAAATTAAGAATGAGTAAAAACAATAATAAAGAATATGTGAAAAGAAGGGTTCAATAAGTAGAAAAAATGGAATTAAAAACTACTAGGTAGATGCTAAATAATAAATGTTATATTATATTTAGTGTTACCAAATGTATAAGATGTGGAATAAATATATGTCCTTTAATTAAACAAGGCTACAAGTAGCGACTACCTGCTGCTTAGTTTAAATGTAGTAATGTTGCAATGTGATGTTGGAAATGTCTATGGATAGCTATTATGGCTATTACATGTCGCTTAATGCAATTATAGAGATGTTGCAATTTGAATTTGAGCATGTTTATGAAGTTTTGTTTGGTAATAAAGTATGGTTAAACTAAATTAGAAATAATTGTTGCAATTTGAGTTTAGTAGTAATTCGCTGATGGGCCTAGACCTTAAAATATATTAGTGGTTGATATTTTAGCCTTAGTCCATGTGTTATTGTTGCAGGTATTATGGTTAATTATTTGCTTAAGTTTCAATGTAAGTGTGCGGCGTTGTATGTTGATATATCATAGTTGGTGCGCGATATATAAAGGTAGGGTATAATGCATCGTGGGCTCAATGAGTGGTGTTGGTTTTTAAACCATTGGCAAATGCATAGACTATAATAAATCGAATGGACAGAAGAATTTATTAACATTGTGGGACCCTCACGAATCGCATCGGAGAAAATCATAACAACGGAACATGTCAATAAAAGTCCCAATGAGGATTGCGGAGCCGATGTGTTTATGAACTGTGATTTATATGTGTTTGAAGTTCCGGCTTAAAAGGCATTAATCGCATCGAAACGTTTGCGAATGCATCAATCGCATCGGAGGAAGGGCATCGCATCGGAACATTGGCAAATGCATTAATCGCAATGGGAAGCATTGAGTTGCGATTAATCGCATTGGCAAATAGAAAATAAAGGTTTATAAAGTTGTGGCATCTGAACTTTTCAAAGGTTAGCGTTGGGGTTAGAATATGGGAGCATATTATATGCGTAGTCTGCATTGTTTTAAAGCGGACCCGATGCATATTATTCAGCGGATTTGATAAGTAGGTTTTTGGGTTTTTAACCTTTGGTCGCATATGTTATATGCAATTTTGCAATTTTCATGCGTAATTTATAAAAGGCCCAAGAGGCTTTGTAATAGTTTTTGCTATGTTTTAACATAGGCGAGTTAATTCACTGATGGGCCCAGACCTTAAACTATATCAGTGGTTGATATTTTAACCTTAGCCCAAGTGTTATTAGCACAAGTATTATGGTTACTTAATTGTTTAAGTTTCAATGTAAGTGTGCGGCGTGGTAATGTTGCGCTTGAGCAATACATTCAAAGGTTGAGTTATATACGAGGCTTTAATGTATGCTAATATATCATAGTTGGTGCACGATATATAAAGGTAGGGTATAATGCATCGTGGGCCTGACGAGTGGTGTTGGTTTTTAAACCATTGGAAAATGCATATATTATAATAAATTGAATGGACAGAAGAATTTATTAACTTTGTGGGACCCTCACAAATCGCATTGGAGAAAATCATAACAGCGGAACATGTTAATAAAAGTCCCGATGGCAATTGCGGAGTCGATGTGTTTATGAATTGTGATTTATATGTATTTGAAGTTCCGGCTTAAAAGGCATTAATCACATCGGAATGTTTGCGAATGCATCAATCGCATTGGAGTAAGGGCATTGCATCGGAACATTGGCAAATGCATTAATCGCAATGGGAAGCATTGAGTTGCGATTAATCACATTGGCAAATAGAAAAGAAAGATTTATAAAGCTATGGCGTCCGAAGCCTTCAAAGGTTAGCGTTGGGGTTAGAATATGAGAGCATATTATATGCATAGTACTGTTTTAGGTTGAACCATAGGATAACAATGAAAGATCTATTTGAAAATTGTATGAAGACTTACTGTTGGGGTTGATAAAAAGGCATATTATATGAAATGAGGGGTTTATCACTTTTGAGGAAATAGGGAGATATTAAACTTTCGCACTGATTTTAATTGCTAGCTCAGACAATAAGATGGAGTTGTACTCTCGTATGAATTGAGGGACGTATATATACTATTGGAGTGTATTATTTCTTTTTGAGGTGAAAAGCTTTGGGGTGTTGAAATAGTAAAATTCGAAGTCCCAAGCGAACCTTAATATTTGCCGGAATATTAATAAAGTTCAAAGCTCATTAAATGTTTCATAACTTTGATTTGGGGCCAAATGTAATTCGAATTAGGAAATTCGAATACATACGAGTAGGCTGTAATATAACTCTGAAATTAATTTAAAACATTAATTGGGTTTATTACAACAACAGTTTATATCCATTGTGTGATAAAGTACAACGTATCAAATGAACCTTTTGCAACTATGGACCCTGCTGAATGTGAAAAAACTTAGACCAAATATGGAAAATAAATTTGCCTTATAAAACTTATCGGGTCCAAGACTTGCCATTGCAATCGGGCGAAGACAAAAGAACTTGAGATTTGCAATTGCGATTGGGTGAATCGCATGGCATCATTCAACAGTAGCAAAGAAAACATATGCCCAAATTGTTACGCGATGTGGAAATCAGATCCGCATTATAAAACTTATCGGGTCGGAGACTTACGATTGCAAGAAGTGAAAAACAAAAGAACTTGTGATTTGCGATTGTGATTGTGCCAATCGCATCACTCAACGGTGGAAAAACAAACGGATGCGGCGATCGCATTGCAATCTTCCACATCAACAAGACACTTAATTTTAATACAATTTGCAATTGCAATTCAAAAGTATATCAAATGTCTTATTGATTCATACTATTACAATTAGACCATAACAAAAGAACTTGAACTTGCGATTGCGATTGTGCCAATCGCATCGCATCATTCCATGCTGGCAAGAAAAACATATGCGGTTGTATCATATAACTTGTGATTGCGGTTGCGATCATATCACAATGTTCCACATCAACAAGACACTTAATTTTAATACAATTTTCAATTGCAATTCAAAAGTATATCGAATATTTTATTGATTCATTGCTTTTTAACTTTCTATTTGCCATTTATTGAAAAAGATAATAGTATTTGAGGATGTTTATGAAGATTTGTTTTGTAATAAAGTACAGTTAAATTAAATTAGAAATAATTGTTGGAATTTGAGTTTGAGCATGTCTATGAGGATTTGCTAAATGTTTCCATTTGAATTTAAGGATGTCTATGAGGATTTTATTTGTAATAAAGTTGTTGCTTAGTTTAGTTTAAATATAGCTCAATTAAAATAAAAAAATAAAAATTTATGTTAGTATTAATTCTATATAATAATATAATTTAGTTAACTAATTTGATTTTTTTAGATCTGAAAACTTTTACATTTTCCTAAAGTATATATAGCAAAAAGTTGCATGTTATTTTTACTTAAAATTACATGACATGATATATAGCAATTAAAATTGTTTAATATTTTGTATAGTTATATATTTGATATATTTAATGTATATTCCAAAATTTAATAATGTAATTTAGTTAGCCAATTTGAGTTTTTAGATATTGGATAGATTCAATATTTTAGTCATTTGGAATGTGGTTTTTTAATTACATTTTTCAATTTTTAATGTTTTTTTGTATAAATATAATTATATGGCATAGTATATAGCCATTAAAATTGTTTAATATTTTGTGTAGTTGTATATTTGATAAATTCATTATATGTTCTAAAATTTAATAATATAATTTAGTTAAGTAATTTGACTTTTTTAGATATTGGATAGATTTGATATTCTATTCATCAGGGATGTGTTTTTTATTAATTATATTTTTCAATTTGTAATGTTTTTTATATAATATAGTTACACGTGTTTTATAATATTTTGTATAGTTATATATTTGATATATTTAATGTATATTCCAAAATTTAATAATGTAATTTAGTTAACCAATTTGAGTTTTTAAATATTGGATAGATTCAATACTTTACTCATTAGGAATGTTGTTTTGTAAATACATTGTTTTTTTTTTTTTTTTAATATAAATATAATTATATGGCATAGTATATAGCGATTAAAATCGTTTAATATTTTGTATAGTTATATATTTGATATATTCATTATATATTCTAAAATTTAATAATATAATTTAGTTAACTAATTTGATTTTTTTAGATATTGGATAGATTTGATATTCTATTCATTAGGGATGTGTTTTTTGATTACTTATATTTTTCAATTTATAATGTTTTTTTATATAATATAGTTACACTTGTTTTATAATATAATTAGATACAGCTAAATTAAAGTAAACTTATAGAATTGAATTTAGTGTTGTGATTTTAGTTATTAACTTAGAGAGAAATAATATGGCCATCCATCTCATATTAGATATTTTATAAACATTGCTAATCGATATCAATTTATATATAAACTGTGATATTTTGTTTAAATATATAATTTATAAACTTTGGGTCTACTTTAAATTATAAATATGTAATAATAAAATGTAAAAATAAAAATAAAATTATAGTAATGAAAATGTATAATAATATAATATATTTTTGGAAATATATTGAAGTAATTATTTAACTAAATATTGATCTATATTAATATATGTATGGATTAATTTATTAAATATAGGTTTAAAAAAAAAAAAAACTAATTTTAAGGAGCTAAATACATTGATATATATAAACATGTTATATTTATCAAAATAAATTATAAAAGAAGCAACAATTTGAATATGTAAATCAAGTTTAAGTTTTAAAAATTAGTATAAATATATATATATATATATATATATATATAATTTGTAAACTTTGGCTCTACATTAAATTATAAATATGTAATAATAAAATCTAAAAAAAGTATTTTATAATAATGGAAATGTATAATAATATAATATATTTTTAAAAATATATTGAAGTGATTATTTAACTAAATATTGATCTATAGAAAAAGTAGATAAGTCAAATTTAAGCTTAAAAAATTAATAAAAATATCTATATCTATATATATATATATATATAGTAGGTTGGAGTTAATTAATGGAACATGTAAAAGAGAACGAAAAAACAGATGGAACTGCAACCTTGGGAAATAAAAATTGTAAATTGCAACAGATCGAATTGCAAGGTCGTTTAATTTGCAATCATCATCTTGGAAAATAAAAAATTAAAATTAAAATAACTATAGTTGCAGGGTTGTTTAATTTGGGATCTTTAAATAACGCTTTATGTATAAATAAAACTTTATGTATGAAAATGATTAAGTTCAAATTTCCAATTAAATTATGTACAAAAAGATGTATATAAATACTTAAAATCATAATAAAAATTTTCAAAATTAACTTAATCGAATCACCAATTCATCTGAATTAAAAAAAATAATAAATATTCCAGAATTAAAAGAATAATAACTAAATAATCCAAATTAGCAAGCATTATATACATAGGAATATATATCAATTGATTTGGATATACGGTGGAGTCACTACTTAAAAAAAAGCAAGATGGCGCTAAAGTGCATAGATGTACCATTGTTTCAGCATTTGCTAGCTGTTAAATAACATCCAAAACCGTGCAGAGTCGAAACAAATGTTAAATAAAGCTAAACTTAAAACCTATGCATTGCCCTTTCGGGTCCACCTTACAATGAGCACATGTTTAATGTTAAAACATATAATTCAAAGGTTATAAACCTTTTTGTTGTGCGATAACAAAAACAAACCATAGTATAAAAACTCCATCGCGCGATGTTTAAAACATAAAACAAAAAGGTTAATAAAACTTAAAACCTTTGTAAAAATTCAAACCTCTGTCGTGCGATAAAGCTCCAGACTTGAAAGTCGATTCAACCAAAATAAATTCACATTTCGCGTTACAAGCTGGCTGATATCATATGGCCATTTGGATGTGCGATGTGTCATTAAATCAAGTTCATAATAGCTCATCGCGTCCGTAAACAAGTTTTGGTGTACGACAGATTTGGATGCTCAATGAACAAATTAAATCCGGCCTACAATATGCATCGGATCTGGAATTTGAGAATACAAATGGGAGATTTTGAATCTTCCAATTCCGATTGAGAACGGACGCGCGATAAAGGAATATAAGATGCGATTGTGATTGCGATCGCATCGCAAGCTCCAACATCAACAAGACACTTTGTGGGGACGACTGGTGTTCACTTAAAACTGACTCCATCACGTTCAAACAAATCCACCGTTATATAAATTTAAATAATTCTTAATTTGGACTTTTCGATTCATGAAACAAAAACTTGTGTTTGAGAAACAAATCAGAAATTTGGTTTAGAGATGGAACGAATAATTATCGAGGGCAAAATCATCAAGGTAGGACCATAGATCGAATTAAATTATAGAGGCTCTGGGTAAAAAGGTTAAATGGTAATGCTGCACATGACTGGGTTAATGGTGGTTATGCACGCGTTTGAAGCATATAATCCTTTATTGAATTAAATAGAGTTGATTCAATTTCATTGAGGGATGGCGGCAGAGGAACATTCGAATAGTGGCATAGGTATAGTAGGTTTGATTATACGGCGAATATTAATCGCAATGGTGACTTTGTGTGGGAACCAAGGACTTAAAGACATAGGCTTGGCTTATATGATGTAATTTGTTATTTTATATAATGCAATATGTTATTTGATAGTATATATGAAAATTTTGTAATTGCAGTACTTTAGAAATTGAAGTTAAATAAAATTTTAAAATGCAAAATAGGTAAATAAAATTTTAAAAATACAAAACAATTAAATACAACAAAAATAAAAACTAGAATTCTACCATTTAAAGAGACTTGTATTCTTGGCTTGAAATATTGTTCAAACCATTTGTGGCATCGGCACTGTACGTGCACAGTTTATTGATTATATATATTATCTCATAGAATCGAAGCTTGACTGAAAATTCTTAAATATATAATGTCAAATTGTAAAGACAGGTTCTATTCATTAAACATATATGTATGAAATCTAAAAACATTTGTAAAGGCCTAATGGAAAAGCTATATTTCTTAAATATACATATATTAAGTCTGAAAGTATTTGTGAATAGGTAGAAGAAACACTATAAGTATAACTAGTGATTTTTGTTCCTAATTGTTCTATGAAAACATTCTTGTTCTGGCAAAATGTTGCAGACACACTGCACTTTGAGAAAGGCAGATGTGAGCAATAAAATCTTGTACAAAAATTGAGAAGAACTTTGCACTGATTTCTGGATTACTATGTGTTTCTGTTGTAGCCAATGTTTGTAGAAGTGCTGGTGCTGCAAATAAAAGGGAAAAATTAGTACAATTCTTGCTATTTTGGATAGCATAATTTAAATTGCATATATCTGATTTTTTGTTGAAAGATGAAGAATAATGATAAGTATACCTAGCCTTGGTAGGGCTTCCGTTGCTGTCAACAGATTGGATCTCGTTATCTTCATTGATTGTAAATGTACCATTGATTTTGAAATCGCGTAGCGTATACATTGTTGCTTGTTTCCTTTTAACACAGTCTTGAAAAGACATATGCGCTAGGTTGGGAAGTAACTGTTTCAAGAGGAATTTGCTTCGGATGCAACATTGCCAATTGGTGTTGTTGGACTTGATTATGCAATTAAGACACTGTGAATAGGAAAAGGATGAATTTTTATTGCACTTTCAGCAATCAACTGTATTCTCCTCTATCATTATAGAGGCTAGTATTGGTGAATTGCATTCAACACAAACTAGTTCAAATGGCGTAGAGTAAATGCTTGCAATTGTCAATGTTCCTTTTATCTGTTCATAGAGGAGGACAAGTAGTATATGTCAAAATAGAAACAGATGAAGAAACAATTTCATATTGAGTAGTAGAGATACTGTTTCATTTGTACTTACAGAGAATGTTGGAGGGTTCAATTTTCTGAGTTCTTCTGCTGCTTCTGCATTCAATTTTGTGATGAATGTAGCTTGCGTTGTACGAAGTGTTTTGTCCTTCAGTTCTTTCCTGTTTGTTATGTTTTTTAATAACATAATTGGAAGATGGCCTTTTTGCAATTCTTGCTCAATTTCATCATAGAGCAGTGCAAATGTTTCAAATAACTGCAACTGCAAAAGAACACAGAAAGTTTTTTTTTTTTTTTTTTGAAACTGAATTGAAATGTAGGATGGAACTAGCAATATAAAAACATTGCAAAGTAATTTATGTTACCGTTGCTCTATTTTCATCGAAATTTCCATCTTTAATTTGCAATGTATATTGGAAACCAACTTTTCGTGCAGCTGTGACAACTGCTGCAATTGTTCCAATTGGATATGTTTCTGTATTTGTTGTAAGTTGTTTTACTGTTGTATCTGGAATGAATTTGTATTCTTTGCAAATTGTTGGTATGTTCTATACGGTGCTTAGTTCTGTTAGCAGCATAATCCAATCACAATCACCGCGGTCATAATTTGTTTTGGGAACAACTTTAAAATTTGTAATAGATATTGCTTTTCCTGGTCATATTTTTTGTCCATGTTGTTCAATAAGCTCAGTTGGTATGGACAATGTGATTGTCATGATTCCTTCGGCATCTGTCAAATCTGCACGTAGTATTTGTCGTGCTTTGTGGACTTTATCAAGATATGTGCTATAGATAACCATAACATCTCCTTTGAACATTTTTCCAGTTTTGCGAATGTTTAGTTCTTCAATGGTAACTGGAACTAAATATGTTGCTTTCGATCTGTGTATTGATGATGTTGATGTGGCAAAAGAAACAGTTAGAAGTAAAATACATTGGTGATAAATATAAATGCTATGTCAATGGTACGTATAAGAATTTGTTTCAAATTTACTTACTTGTCTGATTCAATTGCACCTGATATTTGTTGTTCTTTGTCTATTGTAGCTTGTCGTCCAGAGCTGCGAGATGAAAAAGATGCAACGTCATTGAATGGTGCGCTTGAACGCGACCATGAAGTGTTTGGTAAATTTTAATAACTAAAATAAAAATAAAAGTATAAGCTTATTGTATATTGTAGTGGAAACTGAGTATTAGTTACTGAAAGAAATATTAATTGCATTTAAAAACTTCGATAATGGAATAATTATAAATTATACAATATTAAATTCAGAAAATTCTGTTAGTTCAACAGAGATATATACTGATCTGACTTGCAAATATTAAAAAAAAAAATTAAACATAATAAAATTTTACTTTCAACGGTGGTGCATGTGAGAGCCGCTTCGGGCATTTTATTTTTTATTATTAAGCTCTCGTGGTCCCCATAGGAATAGTTTCTTGTTGATGATGGAGGGTGCGATGCATTCACTGCAATCACAAGTTACATTATAATATAAATCGCCCTCCACCGAATGCCAAGGTCCGCGGGTCCACAGACCACACGATAGTTCAATTTACAGTCGCAACCTTTTTGTTTTGGGCCCGATTGTAATATCACATCAGAGGCCTTTGTTAGATTGGCCCGATTGACATATGAGAATGGCGGACCCGATCCCCGTTATGTAGCAGAGTTAAGTTTTGACTTCGAGTCCGATCCTCAATCGGAGATCAGAGATTTTTGTGTGAAGAGGGTGTTTTTTCAAAGGACCGGACCCGACGCCATTTATTGACAACAAGCAACATGGGAAATTGGAGGAGATGTTAGTGAAAAATGGCTCAAATGTCAAATGAAGAGGAAGCTCGAGAAGTTTCTAGAGAAAGGATGAGGAAAACGAAATAAAGGTTGAGAGAAAAAGAAGAAGAAGAAGGTTGGGGTTGATAGAACTATGCATGTAACAATTCTCATGCAAATAAGCAGTTGATCATGATTGTCAACTTTAAGCATGGAACATTATTGAGATGATGAAAACGGAAACAAATTATATGGTAGTCCTAGAATATTGTAGAGAATAAGGTTCAGCACTCTGTAGTGACTATTATTAGATAACTCCAAAATGGTTATATATAGTCTACAATTTGTGATGGAGGGTGTGTCTCTTGAAAGGTTACTTTCAACTGCCCTTGAATAGAGCTTCTTTCCAAGAATTAAT